>JARKID010000174.1:0-204115 GCA_029449255.1 Mycena polygramma | reverse complement strand
CTACCTCTCACACTTCTGCTTCTCCAGCACATAGGCGAGCTGCCGCTCCCCGCGAACGGCGTTGCGTTCGCGTTTGCGCTGCGCCTGTTCTTCGGTGTGCGCGGCGTTGGCAGCAACTGCCGCACGAACGGCTTCCACGGTGGCAAAGCGTGGCTTGAAGATCTCGTCCGCGATGGCGTCGGGGAGAGGGAACGCTGCGGTGATAGCAGCCTCGTCGGGGCGACGCTCCACCGGCTGCGGAGGCAGGTCCGGGAGGTCGAGGCGCTGAGGTACCCAACCGGGCGCGCTAACGCGGGCGAAATCCGCCTCAGCGACCTCCAACTCGTCACGGAGTTCCAAAAGGTGCTGCTCGAGGTGGGCAACCGAGTCCATCAAGGGTCTGAGACGTTGTCGTCCGGAAAACCATCGTGTAACCCAGAAGTTGGTGGCGTCAATGGGGAGAGTCTCGCGAATGCCTCTCCGGGAGAGGTTCCAGGTAGCGGCCGGGTGGTGCAACCACATCGGCGGGGGCAAAGTGGCATTGGGGGAGCGGGAAAATCGAACGAGCGACGTGCCCCGGGCGGACGAGGGGGCAGCCGGAAGAGTGCGGAGGGTAAGGAGGGTTGGCGGGCGTTGGTCCGGGGACCTCAGATCGCGCAGCGACGTTTGCCCAAAGAATTTGGCAGGAGGGAGGGCTTGAGATCGGTCCGGCCACGTTTTCCTCCTCGTCGGCGGACGGCTCGTACTCGCTCTCATCGTCCTCCGGAGGGTTTAGCAGCGTCCCGCGCTCACGAATGGGCCTTGTTTTGGGCCCAGGCATCGGAGTCGGGGTGCGGTCTTTCACGGAGCGATATCCCCTGGAGTTGGTGCCAGGTTTCACGCCCCGGACGAAGTTCTTCCCGCGCTGGCTCATGCTTTAATTTGAAGCGGAGATTCGATTGGGCTAAGCGAGTCCGGAGGGTGGTAACGCGAGCAACGGAGTCGAGGATGCGAGGAATGAGTAAACGGAAGCTAATTGGGAATGCCGTCACATTGGAGCACAGCCACAAGAAGCGGAAGATTAGCCATCAGCTCCGGACAGGCACCAAATGAATTACTCATTCAAAACATGCTTTGATGGCAAAAATACGTCGAAAGAACGCATGATATCAATGGAACCAGGCCCTCCGGCAAGGATGTTTAGAAGGGACTTGTTGGGGACGGGCATCGCAGAGCTCAGGGAATTTATTCAGGAATTTACGCCAAGGAAATTGGCTCCGGAGGAGAACATTTTTTTACACAGGAAGAGTATAGGCGCGATTAAGGGAAATCGCATTTTTCAAGTCCAAGATACATGTAATGGGATGCTTTGGCCAAGCATATCTAAAGAAACCAAAGACACACGGAACCCAAGGAATACTACGGAGCTATTTCTATAGCAAAAGGATAACGGAATCAATATCGCGGGCGATCCTACGGAAGAACGAAGACAATACAGGAAAAATAGTGCAGAGACAACGAGAAGGGATTGATCACCCCGGAATCGAGGCCTCCACCAGGAGAACAAAGAAGACGAGATTAGGACCAAGGAAAAACAACCTAACGAAATCGGACTCACAAAGATTCAAGGAAGTCCGGCGTCGGGGGACGGATAAGGAAATCCTAGACCCTCCGCGCCCTCTTCAGAAAAACCCAGTGCGCTGAACAGGGAGCGATATTCGGCTTCGCGGGAGAACGTGTCGGTGCCGTCTGAGGAAAGAACCGGCCCATGGACACGACCGGAGCGTGATTTTCACAAAAATAAAAAGGACAGGCGACCGGAGGCAGATTTTACAAAAGCAAAAAGGACAGGCGAGCGGAGCGCAGAATCACAAAAGTAAACAGGAGCGGAGCGGGCGTCAGATTCCCAAAAGTAAAAAGGACGGTATTACGGACCGTGAAACGACTGCGGCAGCGACATCAAGCGGATATTTCCAGGAAGCAGGGCCGCAGGAGAGGGGAGGATAGGATGCAGAGCCAGTTGCGCGTTAATGATGTCCGGATACGACAGGCGGCCGTCAGCATCGTATCCGGGAAATTCTGCCTGGGTGCGATCGATGAGCCTCGCCTGAGACGCGCTCCGAATCAACGGAATAAGGATGGTAGGTTGAAGGGAGGCGGGAAGATCATGTCCGGAGGTGTATTTGGTGAACCAGCAGAGGTAGGAGACGAGCTGGAACATCTGGAAGGACTCGCCAGGAACGTGAAGGTCCATTAGGATCCACGTTGGGTCGCCGGACCGTGCCATGCGATCGCGCAGGTCAACGGTCTGACCTACAAGGCGCTACGGAGGGAAAGTTAGTACCTCCGGCGGTCATTTCCGGACAGCAACGCACAAAATGCCACATAATCACTTGGATCCACTGACAGAGAGCAAGGTGCTCGTCAGGAGGATATGATGGAAGGTGGTTCTTGTATAGAAAATCATGGGTCGCGCATCGATGGACTTCGTGCACCATGAGCCGCATACGGAATTGCAAGAATCCAGGCAGGCCTTCTGCGAACGAATTGGCAGAGGATAGCAGCTGCTCGCGAGGAAGGCATAAAGAGCGGAGGAATGGGGCTGCCTGGTGTATCAAGGAAGCCATGGGCGATAAAAAGTCGGGAAAATTGGCTGCAGAACCAACAAGACAGGGCTGCTTTTATACCCATCTCGGAGCGCGCTCATCTGGGACGACGCGAGAAGGGGAGCCGATATCTGAAGAATCACTCCGGAGGACGCACGCGGCAGGAAATGGAAATCTAGCGATCACGAAAATTGGATCTGATGGATCATTAACTTCCGCGGAAGCAAGAGGAAGGCCGTCCGAGTACATGGGGCAAATTCTACTCGACTATAGGTACCAACTCCGGAATAGGGGTGTTGGGGCGTGTGGGGGCAAAGCGAAATTCCTCGGGGCAGACTGGGAATCTATAAACTAAACCCTCCGACGCCGACTCCGGACAGTATCTAGGCAGGTTCTGGCCGAACGCATGAGCCAACCCACCATGGCTGTTAACCTCAGCAATTTGTGTCGCCTTGGTGTGAGTACCCACTCCGTATTCAAAAGGGTCCAGAACGTCGAACGAGAATCCTGGCGCATCCACCGGGTGACTCAAATATCCGGGTCGGACGACCATGCAGTACTGAAAATGGGCGACGGTGCTGAGGACAGTGTTTCGAAAATCCGCGTGGTCGTCACCGTGAAAGCCAGCAAGCTGGACGAAATGTTCGGTCATGGCGAAAGCCACGGTGGAGAAAGGGGGAATATAATATTGCTCCGGAGCGTCAAAAGAGTGGCCGCCCTCGATTTTGACGGACCCAAGAAGGATCTGCGATCGAAACTGTGAACTCCGGAACGCGACGTCGAAAAAAGGAAAATTATACCATATTCGATAAAACCACTTTGACGCCCACGCGCACCTCCTGGATCAAAGAAGCCGGGAGGGCAGAGATATCGCGCCCGGAAAGGGTTTCGTGAATGGATTGAATCAAGAACCGAACGTGGGTTATCCACAAGGATTGCAGATAGCGAGGCATGGCAATGTTTCGAACGGATGGGAGCACTGGGTGCAGGGCTTTGAGAAGGCCATGCTCCTCGGAGGGAATGGGTACGATCTGGGGCATGCGCGACCAAGGGCCTTTCCGACTCGACCAAAAGATCGATGGGGAAGAACGGCATAGGCACTGGTCATTTTATAGGGAAAACGGCTACAAGACTACACGAATGGGGAACCGGAGGCGTAAAAACTGGTACGACGGAATTACGCCACGTCAAAATTGGACTTCGGGATACCATTCGCCTCCGGCGACGTCAGCCAGGAGGTCCGCGAGGTCCTTCCCCACGCGATCGCAGTCTTGAACGCGCTCACGAAGCCAGTACCTCTCCGCGATCCAAGGATCTGCAATTTCCTGCGCTTCGAGTACTCGAATGAACTCCGGAGTCCAAGAGGGGACACAGGGGATGTGCCCCATGACGGAGGAATAGGGAATGTCGATGGGGTCGGAGGTTTTGGAGCGGGAATCGCGTGCGCACTTGAGCATGCGATTGACCATGTCCAACAGGACGCCCTCGTACCCACTACCGGTCCCGTACGAAGGATGGCCAAGCAGCATGTGGAACTTCTGCATCAGAGACAGGGTACGGATGGCCTCCGGAGGAACAAATAGCGGCGTGGCTGCGTTCAGAGCCGACTCCAGGGCAATCACATAACCAATACTCTATGAAAGGAGTAAAGAATCAGCCGCGGCTTAGCTACCCTGGGGGAGCGGAACGGATGAAAGAGCGCCGCACCAGATACTTGAGCAAATTACCAACGTGCGGGAGCATGAAATCGCGCGTCTCCGGCGAGATATCGACAGGCTGGCTGGAACGGGAGGGAAAGCCCTTGTTGATGACGCGGGCGTAGGGACCCACAACGTCGAAGAAGTACGCGCGGACACCATAAGAAGGATGCGTGAATGCGGAGATAAGAGGAACGCGGAGAAGGTACGGGGGGAGGAGAATTTGTAGCGAGGCAGGAATTTGTGCCAGCTCGTGCACAGTACGGGGCGGGAGAAAGGTCCGGACGGCGTCGAGCTCTGCGTCAGCCATTGGAAAACCGGGAAGACGGAGAAGCTAGGCTCCGGAGCGGTCGACTTTATAGCGAAGCTCGAGAATCCATCGATCAAATGGTGGTAACATCACGCCCGGACGAGCAGATCAAATTGGGGAAACCAAAATTTACGCGACAAAGAAACGCTGGGAGTAGTGCTACGCCGGAGCAGTCAAAGACAGGCTATCTACGCGTCTGTCGAGCTCAAACGACTCGACTTCGATGGAGCGCTCGGCACAGGATCCCTCCAACGGCGAGGAACCACGCCGGAAAGACAAAGCGCGGAGGGCCTCGTCCTCTAGCCTGTCGTTCATGGCAGCGACCGTATCAGTTCGCGTGCATAAACACCGCCCGGAGCTTCTGCTTCAGGTCGTCCTCCACCCAGCTAAATTCGTCGCCAATGAAACCGAATTGTTCGACGAGCTGGATCATATACGCAATGCTGTTGGGCGTCGGAGTGGGTACGCGAGTATAAGGGCCGACCGGATGCGATCTGTCGATGGCGAGAAATATTTTATCCTGCGAGGAAAGCATCAGCGAGAGCCAAAGGGGTGCCACCGGAGGGAGCAGTCCTCACAATATGGATCATATACGCCCCGAGCTGGCCACGAATCCAAGGCGAATCACGCGGGACCGGGCTCGCATTGCGAAAACGATCGCGCAGCGCCATAATGACGTCACGAAGCGGGCGGAGGACCTCCAGGCAGAATTGGCGCATGACGGGGCGGCGAAGATAGTTCGACATCTCGATTTCAGAGTCGAAGTCGAGGTACACAACTTCGAAGTCGGACCGGAGGCGAAGAGTAGGGGACTCGTCGAGACGATAGTCCTTGAGAAGTGCAAAACTGAGTGCCATAATCAAGAAGGCTACGAAGAACAAAGAGGGAAAGTATGGAAGTACGAAGCGGATCCGGGATCCTTTATAGGGAAATCACTGCGCGCTAACAAGACGCCGGAGTTGATGGGCGGACGAGACGGCCACATCCGTCGAACTGGGGAAATTCCTTGGGGGTCCCCAGGATGTCGAAGGACCCCTGCGCACGAACGCGGAGCGCGTCAAGAACCTCTTGATAGCGCTGGACCTGGAAGGTATTATCGTCTCCGGCGAAGCCAAATGCATCGATAAAGACCCGGAGGATCCTCAGCATGTTGAGGCATTCGCTGGTGACGCATATGTCGTAGCGTGGCATGCTCGGACCATGATCCTTGAGCTGGACTTCGATGGAAAGGACATAAAACGCGACACGATCCTGATAAAGAGCCGCCGGAGGGGTCAGAAAATCCACGTCCGGACCAGGTTGTTCAAGGAAACTCACGAGGACGGAGAGGATCGTCGTCACAGCTTCACGGATCGACATATTATCCGCCTCCGAAAAATCGGCGGAGGAAGGCTGCAGGTGGTAGAACGGATCCACCAGCATATGAAGCGTGGAAAGGGGTAAACGGCCCTGGATAAGCAGGTACTGGCGTAGGGGAAGGTTCGGACGCCATAGTTCCCCCGGAGCCGGACGAGCGTCGAGCTGCTGAAACACTCTGTGGAGTACCGCGAATTGCGAAGGGGCGGAGAGCCTCGAGAGGCGGGAATTGACAACCTCCATATCGACGGCGGTCACAAAATTCAAGTCACAAAAAGAAATTCATATTCAAAAGCAACAACGAGCCAGTTCGCTATGTTAAAGACGGGCCAGCTCGCCGGAGTTCGTAGTAGATCCATCACGGAAGCTCTGCGATCGACGTCACCACCCGGTGGTCAAGGGCTGACGCATCATACGCCCCGATCTTTCGTACTCCGGATACTCGCCACGCGTCTGCAATAGAAGTGCCCAGCAGGAGGACACTCTCGAAAGGTGCCGGAGGGAATGCTCGAGCTCTAGGGCCTCGCAACGCTCGCTGCCCTCGAACCCGTAATTATCCACCAGATCAGAGAGGATTTCAAAGACGCGTTTCGATCGATCCGAAACAATGGGCTCGGGAGGAATAACGCTGTGATCCATAACTCCGTCCCAGATTTGGACGTAGGAGGGGTACTCCGGCCGTTGCAGAGAAATGAGGCACTAAGGGGAATAGGCGGTGAATAAGCAAGGAAATTTGCTTCCGCGGAACACGATCGTACCACAAGCTCTAGCATCTTCCGGAGGGCGCGCCGCACCATGCCGTACGTCGTCCGGGATAGGTGATACGGTCCGCAAATGCGCCCGATGTAATACGGGTCGAGGGCCTGGTGAAGAAGGTAGACGGCGGGGCGAAGAACCCGTGGAATAATCTCTTGGATGGGCATCGGAGGGACCCAGTGTTCACGCTGCATGAACGTCTCTTCTGAAATCTCGAGGCGCGCAATATGCATGCAGGCGCGGGAAGCCTGGCAAGAAACGCTGAGCTCCTCGTCATCAGAAAGCTCCGGAGACGGAGCACGCGGAGGAGAATTGTGGACTGGGGAATCCATCGAGCGAATGAGGAAGGGGACTCCAAAAACCACGGCGTTCTTATAGGAAAATCGAGCCTCCGAAGATCAGACAATCACTAAAAAGGGCACAAAAGCTGTCTGATGGAACGCTCTATGTCGCGAATATTCTACGCGACGTCCGGCGGGGCCTCATACACCAATAGATACGGTCTGCCTACGATAGAGGGGACCATAACCCTTGAAATCGACCGCTGGATCCAAAATATCCCAAGAACGAGCAATCCGGACCGCCTCCATGACTAAACTCTCGTGAGCTGGGAATGGGAGTTCGGTTTCAGGATCCGTGCAGTATACGAGGAGCATGACATAGAAGTCGAGGAGGCAGAGGAGGGAAGTCGCGCGTATCGCGCCGGATCGACACTCTCCCTCCGCCCCTTCTAGAACCTGCTCCGGAGTAGGAGACGCCGCTCCACTATCCATGAGAAGACGCTGGGAAGAGCATAACGAGGCAAGAATCAGTAAAAGAGAAAAGGAATATAGCGGAATAAGGCCTACCAAGACGTCAATCATGCTCCGGACGCTGTTGCGAACGAGGTATAATTCGTCCGGATGAAGATCCTTGGCGGAGACCCAGTCCGAGGCGTCACCACGGAGCTTCTGCTTCAGCAAGTACACAGAGGGCCGAATAACGCGCTCCATGATGGACGAGGTCTTGTTGCTGTGGTACCGAATGGCCTGGTGGCAATATTCGTTGACTATGACATAAATTTCGACGACGCCGTACGACGTGCGAGTGAGGGCGAGCGGTTTGTAAATCATGGCAGAAAGGAAGGCGGAGGGCAGTACTGGAGGAAGAAAATTTATTGGGGAAACGCGAAGGCTTTATACAGAAACGGATCGGAGGTTATTCTAAATCGGGCGCCCCAAATAATCTCGTAGGAACGAGCGCCGGAACCCATAGTTCCCGCAAACTGGTCACGGAGGAACCAACCTGGACCGCAGCAGACCCAGTACCGACTCCGGGAGCGACGTAGGAACGGATCCCTTTGGATTTTTCAGCAAGATCCGCAGAACGGGGCGAAGGGTGTACCATCGCTGAGACTATGGCTTCGACGCTCTTCTTCGACACGCTCAACGCTTCCCCCGTAGTGGAAATCTCGACTTCAATATCCGTCGAGACGCGAGATAACGCAAGAAGGGTGGATTCGACTATCCTTCCTGCATCACTCCAGAACTCCGGACGTTCTTGAATATTGAAAGTGACTGGAGAAGGGTCTTGGAGGGGTATACGTGCGAAGGTGGAGGGTGATCGACGATGGGGAAAGAAATCGTCGAGAGTGCGATGAGGGTCATATTCCTCGTAATCAAAGGGACGAGGGGTATTCATGGCGGTGTGAAGGAGAAACGTCTCCGAGCTGCAACGCAGGAGGAAAACAGCCTCCGAGAAGGCCATCTCCAGAGGTCCAATTCCGCGTTCCTTGACACCATCGTCGCCCTCGAAACCGACGGCGAGGAGAAGAGCGCCGAGTAGATAAAACATCCAGCTGGCCTCCGTGGGCATGTTGAATCGACTATAGCACCCTCGGAGCTCGTTCTGACGAAGACGAGCGGCGTAATACTGGAAAGAAGTTATTACGCTGGAAAACGAAGGGCCGCCGGAAACGTACCATATGCTCCACAACAATACGGAGGCAGACGCGTAGATTGAAGGCTGCAGTCAGGGGTAAGGGACGCAACGGTGCGAGTAGCCCATCGATCCTCGAAGACGCCCAGCGAAATCAGGAATATTTTGGACCGCAAATCCTCGCGGAGGAAGTGACGAAGACCTCCGGGAGGAAGTGCGTACGAGTCAAGCGGGAGACGTGTAACGGAGCGGTGGAACCTTCCAAGTGCGCAGACGTCCATGAAGAAATGGGATCACTCACCTCGAATTGATGGCCTTTTATATGGGGATCGCCGAACGGGGGCGCTCGGCATTTCAAAAGTAAAAAGGAGATGTGAGGCTCCACTTTGTGTCGACTCCGGAACCTGGCCTTAACAGTAAAATGGACACCATGGGACCCGCTCCGGGACGACAGTAAAGAAACTCACCGGATCGCTGGAACAACCAAAAACACCAACACCTGCCGTCGAACGCACGATCTGACCTGGAGTCGAACAAGCACCTCCGGAACGAGTAAAAAGAGACCGGACCGCGAAAAGCGTTAAGGCAACGGCGAGGGAAATAAAAATCACACGAAAAGACCGCCCATGATCCGACCTTGATTCGAACAAGGACCTCCGTCTACTGGGGAATACCCAGCAACGGCGCACTACCAACTGTGCCACCGGACCGATAACAAGCCAACAGCAAAAAGGTTTCGAGTCAGTTACGCCCCATCCAGGAATCGAACCTGGGTACCCTCCGAAACGATTATTGTCCAAGGACCGGAAGAGGGTGCGCACCTTGCGCCACGGGACCGTTGCAAAAAGAGTCGTGAAAAAGGAAAAGGCTCTGGGAAATTCCCCGAGCACGAATCGAACGTGCAACCTCGCAAAGACAAAGGGATTACGAGGACGCGGTACCAACCGCTACGGGAGGTTGACTATAACCAATATTCGAAGAGATCGGACCACGCCCCAAAAAGGAGGCGCGCTCACGCGCAGCCCACCACGAGGGTCGAACTCGCTACCTTCAGATTAAGAGTCTGACGCTCTAACCGTTGAGCTAGGCGGACGATATGATCGCAGAATAACAAAGGAAGGGGGAGAGCAGCCAAATATAGAACCAATCAAGAAAAGCAAGGCGCGGACTTCGACGAAAATATTCGTTTCGCGACTTGGAACGGGTTAAGGCCTCCTCATAAAAATCAGGAACGCGCGCAGGAACGCAGAAATAAGGATAGGATGCACGAAAACGCGCTCCGGAGGAGGTTACGAACCCAGATGGCAAGCGTTATGCCGCTCCGGACGCGTTATGCCGTGCCCGGCAGGCCGGAGGCCACACCCTAGGCCATCTACGGACCCAGGCAGGCACCCATTACTCCTCAGCACACGAGAAGCCTGCGCGCACGCAACTCCGGCGAAGCGAAACTCGAATTATACGGTTCCCGCTGCGCGCCCACGCCCTCCGGACGCGTTCTACGCGTCGAAAACACGACGAAAGGACGAGTAAAAGACCATTCGAACGACAGGACGAGGAAGCCGCCGAATTACCGACGCTAGGGTACGACCGGACGCGAGAAAGAGGGACCTACGCGCTCCGGAGTCAGTTTTTACGCGATAAACGGGCTCAGCGCCGGAAAATGAGACGGTTATTCCGTGAAAAGGGCTTATACTGCGAGAAGAAGGGCATCCAGCCGCTCAGATTTTGATACAGCAGGGAAGGCAGCGTGAATCTGCACCTCCGGCGCACTTAAACCAAGTCGCAGAAGCCCTCCGCGCGCCCGAACGACGTCTTTTACGCCTTTTTCACAAGAAAACGCGCTTCCGCGCGTCTACTGCTGCCGAATTTCTGCAGGAGCGCTCCCAGCGCCGCGCCCCCCGGCGCCGCGACCCCCGACGCCGCGACCCACCCAGCCGCGACCTACCCGGCCGCACGACCCTACGCGGCCGGGCGAGCAGCGGCCGCAGCGGCCAAGGCCGCAGGCTAGAAAAAATTAATATAGCGGCTTCGCGAGCACGTGATCACGCGACGCGCAACGAAAAATACGCGACACGCGCGACTTTCGACGCGTCCGGAAGAATGTACACCGTGATAACGACGGGACCAACCACCTCGATTCCGCAGATTAGCTCCGGACCTAGGAAAACTCGTGAAATATGGTATATCTGAATTTTCGCGTTCGAACTTGGCGGATTCGCGACCGTCCCTGTCAAATATGGTGCTCCGGAGGATCTCGTAACCGAGGAACCGCCGTAGGAAGCAACCATTCTTATTCCGCTGAACGAATCTCAAGCCTCCGGACGATTTTTGAATATCGCGCCCAAAAAGGAAATTCGACGCAGGACCAAAATATTCAGAACTCGTGTCCGGAGCGGGCAAAACCTTAGGTCCGAGGAGCTCTAAAATCAGGAATTGAGCAGCAAAAGCAGTATGCCTCAACTCCGGAGGCGTTTGTCGCAAGTGGACCGAGCAGCAACACTGGAGGGAGACTTTGAGGCAGAGGCAAGCACCTCCGGATGCCAAAGGGGTTAACGTGAGACGGGTGCGAGACTATTGGAGATGGCACAGCCTGCGTACGGCAGGCTGGGAGTATAAATAGGGAGAAATTAGTAGGAGTTGGACATCTTGTATCCCCCACACCTAAAATCCAATAAGCCTAGCTAGGGCGAGTTGGGTCTGCGAAAACCTACATCGTTCATTCACTTGACGCAGTTACACGAACCAAGGAACAAGGTCCCGGAATAAGAAGAATCCGGCGGTAGCCTTTTGGAATACGCCAAATCGAAGGGCGTTCGAAGGCTTCAGGACAGAAACCGGAGTTCTAGAGGTGGAACCGGCATAATAACAGCCAGCTAGCGCAGTAGGCGGCTCAGCGGGATCCCTGTTACATTGGAAAAGCCTTGACCAAAGAGAATTGGGAAGGGAAGACGAAGAAAACTTGGGCATAAAGGAGCGGGAGACCAGAGTTTAGCAGCTCCGGAGTTCGAAACATACTCACAGTTTGTCAACGTCCGGCGCTGACAGAATCTCGTCAACAAACGGGGCGACGAGAATCACGACAAATCAATTAAACCATATATTCCTCGTCATAGCTGACGATTCGACCTCTATTCGCGGCCTCGACGTCCCCTCCCGAGCGGTCTGTAAAGAATACGACTCGAATCCCAGAAAACGGGAAGGCTAGGAGCCCATTCGACATAAAGTCGGACGAATTCATAGCCACGGACCTCGACAACTTGTCGAGGAGCCTGTAGATAGTACTCCTTCCAGCAGAGAACGCTGAATTAAAACACACACACACCCAATTCCCCCAACTCCGAGCGCGAGACAAGGCTCCAAGCTTGTTCAATAAACCTCTAGAGGACGAACAATATTTATAAACGTCACACTAGGACACAAATTGTCCAAGACGCGTATAATACCGTAGTCCACACCACAACGGTCGTTGACTCCAGGGTGTGCACAATGGTGTGGTCGATGGTCCGGACGTATGTGCGCGTCGGAGATAGTTCCGAGTGTCGTCGGCCGAGGGGCGGACGTCGGAATTCGGACGCATTGAGAACCGGAGTCGAGTACCAGTGCAAGAAGAATGTCGGATAGAACCTGGAGTAGCTCCGAGGCTCGTGCGACAGGGAGAATTCGGAGGATTACTGCGCAGAAGAGCTAATTTGAGAGCGTAATCAGCGTCGATTCTGGCGTAGAAAAATCAAAATCTCATCGGAAATCGCGGAAATTGATAGGCCTATCCCCCCCTTAAGGGTAGACGTCCCATCGTCTAGCGATGAATTCCGTGCGAGAGAATGAAATCTCCGAAAGTCGGAAGGGTTTTCGCCCGAGGTTCCGAGAGCCGGAAATACACGATATAGTGGTCTTTTGGCCCAGTTGGATGGTGCAATCGGAGGTATACCGGAAAGGGGAACGGAGGCGAAAACGGAGGAAGGAAAATCGCGAAGTCGGAAGACAAGGCGAGAAGGAGGAAATCCGCCGAAAGAACGGAGAGGCGGACAAGGAAGCCAAGCTCCAGATACGCCGAAGCGAAGGAGAGGCAGACAAGGAAGCCAAGCTCCAGATTTGCCGAAGCGCAGAGCGGCAGACAAGGAAGCCAAACTCCACATAGACCTGGAAGCTTGGTGCCAATCGACAGAGGAATCTCGGAGGTGAACGGAGCACAAGGCTCTCCCGAGATTTCCAAAGAAGACAAGACGATGCTTTGCAGAGAGCAATCGAGGTCCGAAGTCGTCGGAGAAGTTCCGGAGGTGTTCGGAGGAGAATCCCGGAGACGGACAGAGCTCCAGAGACGCGAGGACAGAAATTAGTGGCCGAATACCGGATGTGGCTGACCCAAAGCGATAACGCAACCTAATCACTGAACGGCGTCTGTAGAGAATAACCGTGAACCCGATTCAAGAAGTTCCGATGCCCGAGTCGGCCGAGAGCCGAAAAACGGAAACGGAGGGTGAACGGTGGAACTTGCCGAAGAGCAAAGAACGAGGAATGCCCAGAGAAAAAACACAGCCGCGCGCCAGAACAAAGACGCAGCTGGAATCTGATGTCTTCCGTGGTATAGCGGAAAGCAACCCAGCCGAGGACCCGAAATGAAGGGGTCTAGGGTTCGAAACCCACTCGAGCTTCTGGTCACTATTTTCGAAAGCTTTTTACCACGTAACTGTTGAAAGTCGGAAGAACGTCGCCGAAGAGGAAGTGAAACCTCGGAACAACTGGCCGAACGGTCCCGAACGCAACCCGAATGACCCGAGAAGACGGGGTCTATGGATCGAATCCTATTCGGGGCGCTGAGTGGACCGGCCGAGGTTCCGAGTGAATACGGCGAAGTTCGGAGGGATGGCACAACTGCCAAGGCGAAAACTGGTCGTAAGGAAGGAACAACGGTGTCATGATCTAGGGGTTTCCGTGCGACTCGAGGACCCGAAATACCGGGGTCCGAGGATCGAAATCCACTTGAGTGCTACCGCCTTGAACGCAATCTCTTTTGTCGGAGAGAGGCGGAGCGGAGGACGGAAAAGATCCGGGAGGACCGGAGCTGGACGACAAGTCTTGGAGGGAGTCGAACAACCCGCGAGATGCGGAGAAGCTCGGGGAAAGGGAAGGTGGAAAGTCGGAAGCTTCGCAACGGAGTCACAAAGGTGAAGGGGTGATCCTGAAAAGGCGACCGAGCGAGTGCGAGGTGGCCGAAGAGGATTCAGAAGTCGGAAGGCGTGAGTATGTCCAGAGCGCGTTCTGCGATGAGCCGAAGCGACAATGGAGGGAAAAGGTTGCTCATCCGGAGGTCGGAGTGACCGACGAACCCAGAAGAAGAGCAGAGGGTACGTCCAAGTAGGACATCCGAGAGGCCAACGGACCGAGTCGGAACGAGAGGCGAGAGAATATATCTCTCCGGGAGGGGGTCTCGGCAAAGTGCCGGAAGGTCTCGGCGGGAGTGCCGGAATGAAGTCCGAAGACCTCGAGGTGAAGGCGTCAAATTGGTCGGTGTAAGTCGGTTCGGACCTTCGCGCGAATCGGCCGAAGCGGTAACCGCTCATCCCTAACGGGAATACCGAAACAGATCCAACATAGTTGTTGGCCGTGTGCACACTAAAATCCCGGGGATATGGAACGGAAAAAGTTGGTACCTCCAGACGTTCAGCTCAACGGAGCGATATTGCTGGGGTACGCGGGATCCGGGAACCAAGTCGAGGAGAAATCGGAAACGGATGACGCAGATTCCGGAATGGAAACGACACCTGAGTAGATGGATGACAGAACGGAGCTGTCGGAATTATCGGAAGGTTTGCGCCGGAGCTCGGCCGAAAGCCGGAGCGATTCCCAAGTACGAAGAGAAATCCATAGATTCACAGATAAGTATAGAACAACATCTGGAAGAGAGAAGGAAACAATTCGCACGGGGAGTTGAATCCCGGAGCAATACAGGGACTAGAGTTGAATCATGAAAGTCGTGAGATGTCCAAATCTTCGGTGGAAGGCCGGAGAACGGAGTTGTCGTGAATGCGAGAGAAAGACTGGATGTGTGGATGATGGAAAACCTGCGGAGCACATTTGGATCGTCGACACGGTCGGCCGAATGCCGAGGTTTGTTCAAAGCATGGATGAAAATCTAGATGGTCGCGGAAACGCGGGCCGAATTGCGGGCCAGGCGTTCGCGAACGTTTCGGGACTTCCGGCAATCTACGGCAGTATGCCCTCGACCTCCGCAATAAAGGCAGAGATTGAGCCGAACTCTCCGTTGCCGCTCCTCCGACGTAATCTGCCCGTTCGCCCCAAGGATGGACCGGACTGGTTCCAGGGGCCCTCGGCGGCGCGGCTGCAAACCGCGCTGAACCGTGGGACGCCCAGAGTCAGGAGCCGTGTCCAGAGGGGAGACGAACAGAGGAGCCGAAGAGCGCGACGCGGAAGCGAACGGAGTAGAGGAAGCCAGATAGAAACGAGTCGGACCAGAGACATCCGGGTCGGCCGAAGGGCCGGGAACATCGGAATCCTGCGACGGGTTCGCCGAACGCGTCTCCCGCTGCAGCCAGTACCGATGATCGATACCGCGCACCGTCGCCCGGAGTCCATCCAAAGTGCTCGGAAAGACCTCCGAGTCAAGCTCCCGAGTGATGCGGGACGGGAGCGCGACGTAGAGAGCGTGACGAAGTGCGTTATCACTCCAGTCAAGGACCGAAGCGAGAAGCGAGAAGTTGTTGAGGAAATGAGCGATGTGATCCGTAGCTTTCATCCGGAGCCTTCGGAGCTGCTCCTCCGAGTTGTCGGGCTGTGCGCGCGGAACGAAGCAATCGCAGAGCTCCATGACGAACAAGGAGAAATCCCCCAGCCAGGGACTGGTCACCGGGTCGGCCGAGACTTCGAAAAGCCGAGCCGCATCTCCTCGGAAGAACGACAGAGCGAAAAGAATCTTGTCGTTGTCCGTGGAGAAATCCCGAGGACGTTCCGCGAAGTGCGAGTAGCACTGCGAAAGGAATGGCTGTAACTCCGAGGGATGATTCCCATAGAAGTTGTCGGGTAAGGGGAGAGAAGTCCGAGGGTGATGATAATCCGCGTCCGAGGGGTAGAACAATGAAGCCGAAGCCCCAGAGTCGACGCCGAAGACGGACCGGAAACCGGAAGGAAAGTTGGGAAGAGGACCGGATGTACGCATGATGCTTCGAGGGATTGGATTCCCCTTGTCGTCGCAGAGCCGAATCTCGGCCGGACCCGAGGGAAATCTCGGAGGGTCCATGGGCAAGAGATTATACACCGGAACGAGGTGCGGATGCGGGACAGGAGAGAGAGTTCGAAGACCGAGTGCAGCTTCGGCGCTTCCAAAACCTAGACCGAGAGCTGAAGCCAGAGGTCGAGGAAGGTGCGACGAAGCAAACGGAAAGAGCACAGGGAAGATTCCGAAATCCAATGGACCGGACTGCTCGGCCGAGGCCGGAGCAAGGAACGAGATCCGTGAACCCATAGTGAAGACGTCGGAACAGAGGTCCGAGATGTCGACAAAGCAAAGATGTGGTGATTCGGATTAATCCAGAGAATCGTTGTTCGGAGAGGCTGGACCGAACAAAGAAAACGATGCCGGGTGAAGGCAGGCGTTTAGAAAGGATGCCTGAACAGTGAGTTTGTTAATACTGTTATATACACGGCGGAAGGGACTAGGAGGGGAGTGATTCGGCCGACCGGGTGACCGGAGGTACTCGGGCGAGGCGATACGCCGAGGCGATACGCCGAGGCGATACGCCGAGGCGTCGGGTCGGAGATCGGAGATCGGAGTCGGAGGTGATCGACCGGACCGTGCGGAGGTTTTCACTCAACACCACAAACAGCAGGGTGAGAGCCTGTGGCAGGAATCCTTTCGGACGGACGAGATCGAGAACGGACAAGCTCGGGATTGCCAAGGCTTGATCACGTATATAGAGGAGGATGGTTTGCCGGGTATACGACGTTAATTAACAAACTAAAGATACATGATGACCCGGAGGCGTATTTAAACTACTAAAGGTTATTATGTATCTATAAAAGGAAATATCATGATGGTCTAAGCGCAACAATAGCGACAGACCAAAAAGGAAGTGGAAGTTAGAACATGAGGATGAAACAATAAGAAAGAAGGCGGATAAACGGGAAACGCTCAGTAATCCTTCATTGCGTAAAAACCCGGTTCGAACACGAGGTCCGATGGAGTTTGTCGTGGATTTGTGAGTCGGCGGAGGAGCTCCGTCGGCCGATCTCCGAGAGATCGGCGGCTCCGAGGCCGAGTCCCGAGTTCCGAGGCACGGATATAACACCCCCTGCCATCGACATCTTCAAACTGAATGCCGGCAAGGACATCACCAAGGTGTTATGTGTCGGCGTGGAGGACCGGCAGACAACTGATGCCAAAGGGGGACAAGACTGAATCCGTCGGCCGAGTCGGACATTCGCCCGAGGTCGGAGCCGAACCGGAAAACTAGGAGTCAGCCATCTCGCAAGCACCACAGGTAGATTAAGGGTGTGCGACTGTCTAGCCTTCGGCTGCGAGAAGAATGGAAGGGAGGAAAGGAAGTGGTGAATGATCCAGACCAGAGCCGGAGCCGGGGCCGAGCCGAGGACCGAAGGAGGCCGGAGATAAGTCGGGTGGATGGTGAAGTCGCCAGAGCGGACAGGAGCACCGAAGGACAAAGACCCGAGGTCGTCCGGACGGAAGTCGGAGGTCGGACCGGAGGTGAACCGGAGGTGATCGGAACCGAATCGAAGTGACAGTTAAGTCAATAGAAGTAAAGGGGAAAGACGTCCGGACAGGTTGACTTGAACCTGGAGTCGAGACGAAGCAAGGAGGCATCAGCCCATGAAAGGAAACATGGAATAACATTAATTATACAACTAAGGTACAGGGATGTAACTAGCTGCTTAAATACGGAGAAGGTAATTGTGAATACATATATGGTAATATCATGATGGTCCAAGCGCAACAATAGCAAGTGACCAAAAGGGGAAGGAGAAGGAAAACATGAGGGTGAGACAATAAGAGAGATGGACAATAAGAACGGATAAACGGAAATACACAGTAAGCCTTTGTTGCGTGATAACCCGATGACTCCGAGGGTTGCCGAGCATTCCGAAGATCTCGGGGCCGCCGAGTCGGCCGACTCGGCCGGATTGATTGGAATCGGCGGAGGTATCGTTGGAAATGGTGAGTCGGGTTGCACGGATATAACACAAGGACATCAAATAATCTGGTCAATCAAGGACTCACTGCGGACCAGCCCGTGAGACAGAAAATTGGCCTATGGAATCTGTTCACCATCAGGAAGCTCGACACGCGAAAGTCGACAAAGTGCATCTCCAGCATGTACCTCCTCCTTACATTGTCCATCATCATGGTCTCTGTCATCGGATTCCAGTTCCTCGCGTCCATCAGTCTCGCTGACGTACGCGCCCCTAAGGACCACAACAAGTTCGCCATCTGCCAGGTGCCGTGTTACACTGAAGGTGATGCCGCCCGCCGGAAAACCATCGACTTGCTCGCGCAGCCCAAGTACAACGACAAGCACAACCTGTCGCTCATGATCTGCGATGGCATGATCATCGGTCCGGCAACGACTGCCCGACCCCGCGTATTGTGCTTGACATCCCAGCGCAGTCCCTAATCTCAACCCCTAGCTGCTCAGTTTCCTCTCGCTTGGCGGGGGCATGAAGCAGCACAACATGGGCAAGGTCTACTCTGCATTGTAGAGTGCAAGGGGTGCTAGCCACGCATCAGTGAGCGGCTATGGACACGGATGCACATCATAGCGTTGTGTGTCTGTCCCCTGTCCGGCCTACCTCCCTCGAGTACACCCAGAGCCTTCGTGCTCTATCGGAGACTTGCCAGCGTTCTCGCAGTATGGTTCTGAGGGCATGCATAGCAGAGTCATGGAGTCTGCGGCCACAAATCTTCGCCGGGGTGGCGGGACCAACTGGAAGTCGTAATCATCCACAATCCTGCACTTGCTCCTCATGTTCGGTGTTCAGTTAGTATACCTGGACTCTCTCCACGGTCGCCACGGTCGCCATCCCAAGAATTGTCAGTCTGCAGAGACCGCATTTGGATTTCCATCGTGTTTTAAACCCAATTACAGCCGCTCGCTCGAGATGCACCTCAACTCCGGACGCTCATCTGTCAGCCTCTGGACTCCGTGTTCTATCTGGATTTCGAGGGCTCAACTTCTAATATCAGAGCTTGTCCTTCGTCTTTCTGAGTTTGACTGAGATCACGCCCTTGCAAACCTCCGCGCTCACACCAGTGAGTCCCTCGCGTCTACTTTTATGATGCTGAATGCATGTAAAATATCATGAAGCCACAAAGGACCCCGAAAAATTGATGTCGTTGAACACTGCAAACTATCACGATCTGGCAGCCTGCTTCCGGGACTCCTCGAGCTGATTGCAGCTGCGGAACAAGTCAGAGCACCTCACCGATCTCGTTTGATGATATTGTTGCGGTCAATGTGGGGGAAACTTCTGTGCTCAGTCCCGATCCGCTGGAATAGCAGGGAGGTTGCGGTTCTGATCTTGCTATATATCTAAGTAAACAGGCCAAAACTGTGTTCTGTTCTGTGCTCGTTGCTATCAAAAGTATGCATTCCAGCCCGTGAATGAAGGCAGATCAACGGAGGAGGGGTCAGATCTTGAAATAATAATGAAAACACTGACGGTTTGACTACAAGGAGTCGGTGAAATAGAGGCCTTGCTGTAAATTGAGTTGAATGATTAAGTTGGACAGTGCAGAATATACTTGCTTGGGTAACAAAGGAGGGAAAGTAGTTAAATTATGGACCGTACATTGGAATCTCCCCCAATTGCCTGAGCACGCAGAACGAAGCGATGCATGCTTTATTTCCCTTTTTGGAAGGAATCCCAGTGCTGCACTATTTCCTTTTAAGGAATGTTTGGTTCAAAATCTCCGGACCCCGCAGATTTGAAATCTCCGGGGCCCGGAGATAAGCAGGAGATTGTCAGGAGATAATCGATCTCCGGGACATCTCCGGGCACCGGAGATCACCTGGAGATTGTTAGGAGATTTGAAATATTCTGGGCATCTGCGGGGCCCGGAAATGAGGTGGAGATATCCCGTATATGTAGAATATTCTGGGCATCTCCGGTGCATCTCCAGTGCCCGGAGATGGTAGCTTGCCCCTAGTGAAATTAATGAATCACATACCGGATGAGTTCGCCATTAATTGGTGATTCTTGGCCGGCCTTCCCCAGAGTATTCGCTTCTGTCTGCGCGTAGATCGCCAGATGACTGCAGAATACACCCCTCTTGCTGTGCTTCGTGGTAGCGCTCGCCAGCTTTGGGGCGCGCTGAACGAAGACGGATCCCGGGATCCAGCGTCGGCCGCACGTGCATTACAGCCCAACGCTCAGGCTCATACTGCGCCTACCGTGTCTCCCCGTCGCGTGGCACCTCCCTCAGCGGTAGACCGCCCAGTGGTCCATAACCCAGTCATTCTCCAAGTGGCCAGACTCTCGGAGGAAACGTGTAGTTGCTACAAGTGCGGGGTTTACGGACATATTGGATCCAACCCAATCTGCCCGAAGTACAAGGACAGCCCAGTGGCTCTTGGGGCTCGCGTTGGCGCTCAGCGCGTTCCCAACAGCTACTCTGATGCAGACGAAAGTCATGCAGGTGATGATTTGCTGGCGGCCCCAGAGGAAGACACTGGCGCTGCCGAAGACTTTGATGGATTGTGGGGTGGCGCCCAATACGATCCAGAAGCCGACCCCAACGAAGCCCCAGATCTTGCGGAGTTGCTACATGACGCGCGCAACGACGAAGGAGAAGTGAGAGTAGGAGCACTTTGAGCTCATTACTATTCACTTCGAATTCCCGAAGCGGATGAGTCGGCCGATACATCCGACACGCCCGAAGAGGCAATCCCGGCTTCTGCTGCTACCCTCGACTGCAACCTCCCTCCTCAATTCTGTCACCCCGCGCCTGGCTGGATGTCCACCGAACGCCCGCAAGAGCCGAACGCTGTACTGGCGGCTTCCCCTACCTCGCTGCCTGGGTACGATGGACGACTCACTGAGTTCAAATCCCGGGTCGGTCAAGAAGTACTTTCAATAGCGCAAACACTCGAATTGGAAGCTATCTCGGCCATTGGTGCCGAGGAACATGCGCGTACCATCTGGCTGGCCATGATCCCTCTCCGCCCCGCCGTGCGCGTTAACTACTCACCGGAGCTGCTTCGCACCACTGCTGTTAACCTTACGGCCGAATCCCTGCTCTTCACATGTGAGCTGGATGGATTCCAGGTCTACCAACAAGACCTGGTAGGGCTGCTGGCGCGCCGGCTGGAGGCGCATGATGAGATAACTTGTCTTGCCGCCCTCCCCAGTAGCGCCAGCTCCCTCGTCGGCGACCACTTGACTCTCCCTGCTGCGCTCAACCACCGACTCAGTGCCGACATCCACCATCACCTCCAGCATGTCGACTACTGGGTTAGTTGGATCTCCAACTCCCAGCGGATCGTCAACGCGGAAGTTCTGCGTCGAATGCTCACTCGCGAGACGTACGCGCTGGAGAGGATACAGAGCACGTCCTCCTCCCTGTCATGGCGTGCACTAGGAAATTTCCCTGTGGCCGCGGACGCGGATGATGTCGCACCATCATCCTCTACAGTGGTGGCCGCCGTCATGGAGCCTCCCGCGCCACCGCCTCCCCACTCTCCAGGATCCACGCCGCCGCCCAGCTACCCAGGAACTCCTGAATCCCCGGCAGGCTCGGCGACGTCAGACGACCTATGGGAGGTGCAAGACGACCCCTCTGCGGTCCTCGCCACCACCCTCTTTTTGCCCGGAGACGAGCCGGTCATGATCTCGGACTCAGAAGATGAGTCCCCGCTCTCGCTTCATGCTAACCAGATAGTGTTAGTAGAAGCCAATTGCGCCCTCACCATTGCCGTTGATGGGCCCGTAAGGGATGGCACCCTCGACGCCCACGATGCGCTCGACTTGCAGGTACCCGACACCTACTCGGACGACGACGAGGTTGCGCTAGGGATCCACAACGTCGACCCCTCGCGCACCCCTGACTCGTCACCTGCTATCGACGTCGACGAGCGCGAAGATGCGCTCGACCTGCAGGTACCCGACCCCTACTCAGACGATGACGAGGTCGCACTAGGGATCGACGGCGTCAACCCCTCGTCACCTGAGAGCGCGAATTCCGGGCTCGTCAACGACGACGACGCCCCCTCTGTCCCCAAATGCAGGATCCAGGTACTTGCCCAACCCGTCGCACCTACTCCTCGTGTGGAGCACATCTCGAACGTGCGCTGCCCCGAGAAAATAGTGGGGCTGTTCGACCAGCCGAAGCGCGTCAAATCTAATATGGCTTGTCTGGCAGCAATGGTCTCTATTGGATCCTCGATGGCCTATGTCTTGTTCAACACCGGGAGTAATACTGACTCTATTACCCCCGACTATGCCCAAGTGATCGTGTCTCCCCAGATCCTTCTGGACGAGCAGATCACTCTCCAGCTATGGTGGGGTGTGTGCCAGGCTCTGGTGCGGTCAACCTCCATTGGAATGCCAGGAGGGAGTGCCGGAGCGGGCGTGCGCACCTGCGGTGCGGCAGCTGGAACCGGGGCGCGACCGGAACCGGAGACGGGGGGCGCAAGAGGCTTCCCGGTTGGGAAGGTGGTGCGACCGGAAGGCGCCATAGAGCGACTGGAAGGGACGTTGCGAGCCCGGAGCTGGGACTCGTACTGCCGGTAGGCCCGGATGCGCCACGTGACGTAGTCCGTGAGCGGGGGAGGGTCGCTCGACCCGGTTATAGCGAGATTGATCGCCGGGTCAAGTCCAGTGCGGTACTTCGTGACCTTGACGATGGGGTCACTGAAGCCGGCGAGGTCGACGAGGTCTTCGAAGTCGTCGGTGTACCGGAAGACGTCCCGGTTGCCCATGTGGTAGGCGCGCGACTCGAGCTTGATCAGGGCATGGTCCTGCTCGTTCTCCTGGACGAAGCGTTGCCGGAACTCGACCAGGAACAAGTCCCAAGTCGGGAAAGGGAAGGGGTTCTTGGCGGCGTAGCGCTCGGCCCAGCGCTGTGCCGTGTCGGTAGCCATAAAGGACATGGCGTACCTGACGACCTTCTCCTCCGAGGGCTCTCCAGCCTCGGTGAACGCCTCCGGGACAAGGCGAGCATAGGTCCGGACCGCGTGCAAGAACGCCCGGCCTTTGGTGCAGTCGCCGTCGAAGATGAACGGGGGGTTCGGTCGAAGGACCGTTTTTGCTCCAGGGGTGATGTTTTCAAAGAGCCGTGGACCCGGGTCCGGAGCTGAAGCAGCAAGGGACGGGGCAGGCGAGTTCGCACGTGCTGAGGTGGAGTTTTCTAGTAGCATAGTGAGGCGCTCGAGTCTGCTCTCGATGGCGGACATCCGAGCGTCAGCTTGTGCAGCGGCAGCATCGGCCATGTCGGCGTCGGGAGCAGAGACAGGGGAGGAGGGGGCAAGATTCGAAGTGGGAGAGGCGGGAGCACTGACGAAGTCGTCCGAGCCTTCAAGTCCAAACTTCGCAATCTTGGCCGGTTAATCGCTTAGAGAGTTTCTTCTGCTGTAAGGGCAACCTCGAGGCCCGAGAACACTCAAGAGTCCTAGCAAGGGGAATCCGAAGATGAATAAACAGTAGCTACAAACAACAAGTAACACACCTAGCGAGGGGAATCCGAAGAGAAGAAACTCTGAGGATCCCCACGCCAGGCCGTGAGTACATATAGCTACTGCACAGAGACATGTGACCGGAGTGATCGGCAGAGATCCCGGGCTTGATCACAGGCGTGATGGTATCGGGACGGACCGGAGGGGCGTCGGAAGAGGGTTCCCCTGACAGTCCTCTGTGAAGCTGTACAATACGGTTCTCAACCAGATCATCGCCGCTGGCCAGGTCACTAGTGCCAACGAGGATGAGGATTATCGCGCCGGCCGTGTAAGTATTGGCTTTGCCGGTGATAGCGTGACACTTATTTATATGGCTACGTAGGCTCCCATCGTCAAGAATTTGACCAAGGCCAGCAAGGATGGGGATGATCACGACATTATGATGGTCTACATGTTACCCAAATACGGGGTGAGAACTCCACACACTCAACCTTTCGTACAGCTCACATCGTTCAGGTTCCCGCCTCTGCCGGAGCGCCTGTTGTCAAGCGAACTTCCAAGCGCCGGCTTGACGAAGTAGACAGTGAATCTGGGAGTGCCAAGAAGGCGTCGTCCGCGAACGCGGAGCCCCGCCGTAAGAGCTCCCCCCTCCGTTCTCTCTCTCCCAAACTAATGCATCATAGCCGAGGACATCAGGCTTGGAGCTCATTATGAACCGGCGTTGCTCCCTGACTATGGCGGACCGTATTTCAACCATGTCAAGTCCAAGTTGGTCCAGCTGGATGTCCGCAACATCAACAACGACCTCATCCCCCCTTGGAAGTTCTACGACGCGTTGAAACCCGGGACGCTTGTTCTAGCGTTGGTCTCGCTTCATTGTTTCGTAATGACAGACATCTCCGGAAAGGAGCGCAAGGAACGCAAGGTTGTTTCCCTCGCTCCAAGCGCACCCACACGCTGACGACTTGACCAGATCTACCAGATGAACGCGCACAGCATTCGTGTTCTCGCAGATTCCGACGAACCCGTGGAGACTCGCCTTCGGCCCGTTGCTCCTAATGCTGCCGATCGCGCCACCGCTAGCCTTCCTGGACGCTTGAATAGCTCCTTCTCCTCCTTCACCGTTCCCTCCTCCCCAGCCAAGGACGTGGACAGTGAAATGGTCGATGATGTAGTCCCGGGCTCCAAGGGCAAGGGCAAGGGTAAACGCTCGAAGACCACTTGATTGGTCGTTGAATTGGTGCTTTCATGTTGACCATCCCGCATCTCCTACCTGCTCAGCCGCTTCTTTGGTTCGGTTCTTTTGTCTATATACCTCCCTGAGGGCCCATGGACTGTTCATCATCATTCATCCCCGCTCATCTTCACATAAACTCATAAATTAAATATCTCCTGACCTCGTCTTCGTACCCACCGCCCTCCCTGCAGCTCATAACATTGTCTATATATTTGCTGCCCCTCCTTCCCCTCTCCCCCAATATCTCATCGACTACATACACGATTTTATACCTCTCGATGTACCGCTTGTCATAACACATTACCATGCACTTTGCCTTTCCGCCGACTTCACTATAATACCAATGCGACCTTTCAACAAGTGCATTTAACGCGACTTGACATAGATCTTTTGCTCATCAACCATGTCCGCGCCATCTGCTCAACGTAATTCCTCGGATAAAAGCTCCCGGCCATCAACCTGAAGGTTTCCTGTGTAAATGCAAATTCGATTCTTTATAACTGCTTGCGACCACGGATCTTCTTGCTTGTACCGCCGTTTTTGCCATGAAGAAGGCCAAAGGTCTGAAGTCCGTGGATTCTTCCATCAGCAACCACCGACCGTTTATTAGACAAAATAACCCCCGCACAACAGGGAAGTATGGCCGCTGCCGCCGGTGAACAGTCCCCTCCATTAATGCTCGCGTGAAAAGCTGCTGATAGCATCCCACCATCTCTTCGTAGAAAAAGGCGGAACGCTGCTCTCCTTCTTTCGCGTCATCGACAAAGAGCGAGAGCACCGTCCTCTTAACGCTCCCGTACCACTTTCGAGAACCAAGCTATTGACGGCCGGCCGTTCAAACCCCCCTCGCGTTCAACCGATCCCCGGTGCAGCTACCGCTGATTTTCACCGTCGTGTACGCCCTCGCTCCAAAGCTGTCGTCTATCCCCCACCGTCGATCGTCGTGCCTGCATTCCCCGGGGCACGGGAACCTAGGTACGAGCCATTGATGGTGGAGGACTTATGGCGTTCTCCCGACGGCGGCCCTCCATATGTTTGTGACGTTGACCCAGAGGACTGCTGCACCCTCTGTCTTCAACTCGTTTCCCATCCTGTATTGTCAGTGTTACATTTGTGGTTGCGCTCGTGCTGACTTTATGCTCAAATAGTTATCCCTGTGGACATGAACATTGCTACGCTTGCGCCAGGATTTGGTTGGAGGAGCAGTGGAAATGTCCTGATTGCCCAGAACTCTTGACGTTGGCCCCGTTCAGAATTCCCCGCTTCGAGGAGCTTCTAGAGAGAACGTATGGCAAGTGGGATACCTCGGTGGTGGAATATGAGTGGACGGGATTGATTTTTCCCGTGCTATCCATTAACCAACCTCTCGCTACCAGTCACGATGCGAATTGATTCTCAATAGTTCAACGCCAGCAGCGGTTGCCAAGCCAAGCGGTAGCATATTATAAAAGGGTGTCTAAAGGCAAGGTGTCGGCAAAGTAATCTACATCCAGTCTGTAGGTCTGAAACAGTTGTTAGTAACTTCCTTCCATTTCTCGACAAACACGTACCCTGTGAACGTGTTTCCCTTCTGGCCTGTTGATGCGACGTATGAAGACCCACACCGCCACGCCCATTCCCACCGCGACTTTGAGGTCGTTCACTCTATTGACGTCTCGGGCTGAGATGTGGATCTGTGAACGTCTAAATCGCCGTTGGTATTGAACAGCCGGTGCGCGGACTCACAGACAACGCCCCCTCCACGCCAGCCTTCGTGCCTGGATGGTCAAACCAGCTCCGGATTTCTCCGTCCTGCATGTCGGTCATATTCTCGCTGTTTCACCGATATGGCGCACAACACACCTCTTCCTTTTCCTCCATGGCCAGCAGCGTCTCGAGTACTCGTAATTGTTCCAGGTATCTCTTGTGACCGTCTTCGCTGACAACGTTGGGGCATCTGATTCGGACTCGAAGGCGCCCGTTTTCCTACCGTTCATTCAGCAGGGTCTCAAGTCTGGCGTCCAACGTACCCTGTAAATCCCTGTGACCTCGCCGAAGATGCACGGGTTGTACATAGGTATTTCTCCGCGCGTTATGGCGGTGGCGGATATTTCCACGCTGGTATACTTATACGAAAATAGGCTGCCGTCGGGGGTTGAAGAATCGCGAGTGGGCGTATATTCATCGTGTGGAATCGCGTCGCCGATGGTCGCCCACCGTTGTAGCGAGAGGAAGTGACAAAGAACAGTCGGCATGATGAAATTGAAATGAGACGCACTGATATATATATGGACCCCAGCGGAATACCCCTAAGAAGCCATCAGTATTGTCCCGCCAATTTGTAGCTGCCCCTCGCCATGACTGCCCTTTTAGACAGTGTCGGTCCTGCCCACGGTACCATCAAGTACCATGTCCATTTCGAATCTACCCGGTTCGGGTCTACTGTTGGGCAGAATCTCGGGGCCCTTTACATATATCGTCCCTTGGGCGAACCAGGATTCTTCTCGAGAGGCCCAGATCTCCAACCCGGGATCTGCATGCAGGCTATGCTCTTTGCGGGATGCGTGATCGACATTGAAGCTGAGGTATGTTTCCTGTTCCGTGAATCTTAGAGACGGTAACTGACATTCCCCGCAGAGAGACGACAACCTTGACGTATTCCATATCACCATAGGTCTGTGCCCGTCCCCAAATGAGGCCGCACACTCTCTCCTCGCGGCTCAATCGGAATTCCTGCATGAGGTGGCTCGCCAAGACAACGCGGCGTCGGTGAGCACTTCCCCCTGTTGATACTTGATTAAGTCTGATGTTATTGAAATAGTCAGTGCCGTGCTGTGTGACGTGGGGCTCACCTCACAATCAGAGATCTGCGGCCACCGCCGTGGTGAGGTACGCCTCACACGTAGCTCGTTTCAAAACGGTGGATCATAACAATCCAACAGAGTCGCATTCGAGCCTTCCCTGGAGAACGTGGATCCACCGTTCCGCCTTGGAGACGATGTGGCATTCAAAACATCCTTGCAGCGGTTCGAACACCTCGCAGGTGGCGTTCTAAACATGGTACATCCCGCCCAATCTAATGATCCTCGTTCTGACAACCATGCACAGAGATACGTGTTGGCTGGCGGCTTATTCAAGTTCCTGAGAGAGGATCAGCTAAGAATTGTTTCCCCTACCTAGTGGATAGATCTTGTGCATAAATTTCTTTGCATATCGGTACAGGTTGGCGTTTGAGGGTTGATGCGCAATGGAGGGTGTGAAATTCGAGTTACGCACGTGCCCGAAACGCGACAAAGCCCCCGCATAATACCGCCAAATAAGACCACGTGTAAGCTCTCCCTTCCGTTCCACCTCATCCCGAAAAAATCAGCGGGGGCGGGACGCTACCGGGGAATACGGGGCTCAGCGACGCACGGCCGGCGCACCAAATCGTTCTCTAACTAGGATCCTCTACGGTCAAAATGTAATCGTGGTTAGTCACCGCTGAAGGGGACACTGATGATCTGACATCAGGGGCACTTGCGACACAGCTCCTCTCTCTCCCGCTCTTACACATCCACCATGGCACCATCTACCGACGCCGAAGTTACCCAGCTCTACTTCAAAGCGCGCCACAGGGAACCGGTGGGTTTCAGCGTCGCAATCTGTCTCAGCTCTAAAGTCGCTGGCCTCATAGAAATTTCCCGGCTTCGCTTACGGTTACCTCTATGCCACGCAGTCTTCGCGCAGGCGCATTGTTGCTGTGCCCTACAACTACGGGACGCAGAAGCTCACCTCAGTCGACGAGCTCTTCGTCCACCTCTGGGTCCCAAACAGCGCAGAATCACCGTCTGTTGTAGATATGAGCGTCGGTCGCATCAGAGTCAACACTTTGCCCGGGTCTTCCGTCCCCTGGAATTTGCTTATTCGATCGTATACGTCCCCCCCGCTTCGCCTCTCGTCACTGGTGAAAACCATTGCTCGTCGCTTCGTTCCACGGTCAGATGGGAGGGTAACATCCTTGTGCTCAAGCATGGGAAGAGAAAGCCTGTTATCAATATGGAACGAGAAGATGCGTACTTGGTGGACAGCATAGTGTCTGCGTGAGTGGTGATTGTGATTTATTATGTTCGGGCGCTCACTCCTGGTCACAGCTGCATTGAAGAGGGTTTGTTCCGGTAGCTTGCTGCTCCCTGGTCCCCTTCGGCAGTACAGTACTCCCTCGTGTGTAGCACTCAGGAGAAATTTTACCCCCTCGTCGACCCTTTCGATGCCTTGATGTGTCTTCGGACGGCTTCTTTCCCTCTGTGTGCCCCATCCTCCCCTGTCGTCGACGCCAAGAATTCTCGTTCTCCCGCCACCGACGTCTGTGCCCGAGCGTTCTCTGCGTATGGTGCGTAGCGTGCCCACCATGCGTCGCTGCCCCGTACCGCACACTGTTGCGACAGGAAATTTGTTATCGATCGGTCCCTCAACGCGTCCGCTTGTTGTTCCTCACACAAGATCAGCTTAGCATCCTCGTTTTTGAAATTCGTAGATACGGACCTCAGGCTCCAATAATCGAGGTCAGTTTCCTATTTCAAATAATGTCCATCTGAGACTATTTGGCTGCACACAGGCGATTGATTTCTAGGAAACCGGTGTTCATCCCTCGCCGGGCACATTCCGTAGGAAAGGAAAGTGCGATCGACATCTATTTTCTGCAACTGTAATTTCCATAGGAAAGCTTTGATGTGATTGGTAAGGCGTGTCGTGATCGGGACGCGACTCCCAATTTGCATAGGAAACATGTTGAGATCGAATGTACGTCGGCGCACAATTTTGTCGCCCCCAAGCTCAGGCCTGTGTCAGGGGAACCCTCTTCCGATGCCCCTCCGGTCCGTCCCGATACCATCACGCCTGTGATCAAGCCCGGGATCTCTGCCGATCACTCCGGTCACATGTCTCTGTGCAGTAGCTATATGTACTCACGGCCTGGCGTGGGGATCCTCAGAATTTCTTCTCTTCGGATTCCCCTCGCTAGGTGCGTTACTTGTTGTTTGTAGCTACTGTTTATTCATCTTCGGATTCCCCTCGCTAGGACTCTTGAGTGTTCTCGGGCCTCGAGGTTGCCCTTACAAGGACAAAGTTGGAATGCCAAGGGCAAGACAATCCTTGACTTTGGTCTTGTCGTCTATAGGTTTAAACTATGGACATCAGATGCGGGTCCATGTCAGACGAGGGAAAATAAACGCACATCATCCCCTTCGCGAGCGAAGTAATTACCGTGCGCACGAAGCACGGTTCCCATGCTCGGTCCCAGAATTTCGCCAACGACTGCTACGCGGAGTTCCCCACCGTGCAAGTCGACGTAGCGATGGTTGCTGGACCACTCCTCGATGTGGCGTACAAAATGATCGGGGTAATCCAAGTTGGCAAGTGCGTCTTGTTCCATATCGGCGATCTGGTCCGCCACAGAGTCATAGAGCCCGGACTCTTCTCTTTGAAGATAAACAGGCGAGTCGGTGTTAATACCAGAGAAAGGCAGAGAGTTCATGGTAAGGGAGTAAGGTTTGCGAAGGATTGGATAGATTTTTTATCGCCAGAACCCATCCTTTTTATACCGTGTCCTATGAAAATAATTTCAGCGTGCATTAATCGATGGGGCCAACTTTTTATTTGAAATTGAGAAGGGTCTTGCACAGCGATACTAGCCAAATGAAATTGAATCATGTGGAGAGATGCATGCAGGAACTAGAATAAAATCGGCAGTGCTGCCAACGCAAGAGTGGTTCAAAGCGGTCAAATTTGCAATGAAGAGCCCTGTGCTGCGGTCGGAATGAGTTGTCAGCGCGCATCAACGCCCGGGTCATCTGCAGTAGCCACGCAACTTCCAGGCACCGGGAGACCGCGACGTTCGGTTTAGCAAAGGCGAGAGACTCTCAATTTGAATTTACGGAATACGCGTGTAGATCTCCGCCGTCCCTCCGCCATGCTCCAACCGGATTTCCCAGCATTGAAGGTCATTCCAGTTGAACCGTTTGAAATTCATTGGAGTTCTGAGGAAGAATTTGAAATAGGATTTGTGGGTTGAGCGTCGAATTAGAGGCGGGAAGGCAACGGACCATAACGGAAATATGCCCGCGTGGAAGTGAAGAACACCTATCGCGAAGTGTAAATTGGGGGGTAGCGGCACGAAGAAGATACGGCGGTCACAAGGGGAGTACCATGACGATATAGGAACAGAAATACTACTGGACGAGTCGCTCAATACAGTAGAATGTAGTGCTGCGATTAAGTAATGGACATCCGCAAGGGGCGCGCAACGCCACGTTGGTTTTGAAGGTCTGTTATTTGCAAAAGCGGCGGACGTCGATGTCGCCCATTCTTCCTCTTGTTGTCCAGCCATTTCGATTACGGCCCTACGCGTGAAAGATGAGTACGGCTATCCAGAAGTCCAAGACTGCGCACCAAGCCGTCACGATTCTCCTCCAAATCATGCAGCTGCTCGAGCGCCATGATTTGGTTCAACCACATGTTATAGATCTTGACTTGGGCCAACGAGGTATCACCAAGCGGTGACGCAGCGTGTCCATCGAGGTGGGCAGTCGTGTCCTGCATCAACAGACAGACTATTCAGAGACTGTAACCTTAATAAGTGTGATAGAACGTACACCGGGTCCTTCCTGAACAACCTCCTCGGCCCAGACGGGATAATCTGAATCATCTCCCTGAGGTGGAAGCAAGGATTCAGTGCAAAGATTTGGGACGGGCATGAGCGCTGGACAGTCGAGGTCGGTGCAATCTTCGGCGTCGACAGAGTCGTCTGAGACGTGCTGCTCAGGGCCAGCAGCGTCGTGAACAACAGCGGAGGCGATTTGGTCTAGACGAGTAGGGGGACGCAAAGGTACGTGGGCCACCACCGGTGAAACGGCGGCAACGACGACCGCGGGGGCGGGAAGCATAAATCCAGGAAGGGGTCGTAACGCAACGAACGCAGACCGGCTTGTGCTCAGACGGGATTGGTAATCCCGGTTCCACTGAGAGACAATCGAATTTCAGCGATGATACGGGACTAATTTGAATACCCATAGCAGTGGAGAGTGAGTCGATGATTGCCAACGAGACAATCTTTGCAACAGGCCACCTGATCCCTGACAATTTCAAATGGCTGCACGGAGGGAAAGAATGCCTGTCGGACGAGGTATTCAGGTCAGACGACAGACTCATTATCATAAATAGGGTTTATTGGGACTTGCAAGCCATAGGGCGTAAAAGAGACATCGGTCACGAATTGAATAAAAAGAAAGCACCTCGGAGCATGGGCGGGCGTCTGAAAGGGTCGTCACACGATAATCTCCACGCGGGTTGCAGTCAAGCTGCAGACCTATTCGAAATGAGGCCGTGAGAATGAGCGCATCGATGGTAGCCAGGTTGAACTCACACGAACTATTTCGCGGGCTGTGCAGCGAGAAGGTCGAGGGAAGTCGCGACAATGCAGTTGTACACTGATAACCAAGACGTCCCCTAGAGCGAAAGCCGTGGCACTGGCTGAATCATCTTCAACCGAACACAGGGTCGAGGAAGAGGCAATCGAGTGCAAGGAGTCAGACGAGGAAGACGATAGCCCATTTAGTGTTCGAGAGGGTGTGTTCCTAACCACCTAATTTTACTGTCAGAATGGGTACGATCGCTTCGGAATACAGCCAGCTGACCGGCACACAAGGGGGAACTTCGACGAAAATCCTATGGTTGTCTGCGTTTGCCACGGACACAAAAGGACCATGGCACCACCGCACAAATTCTCTGATAAGAGCTCCCTGGATAATACTCAATTAGTGTCCCGATAAACAGCGAAACTTCACACACTTACAGCATGGGAGCTGTACATCCCAGCCAAGACACCGTCGAGGCTGGCCACTTGGTTCCAGAACAGAACGTCAAGGTCCTGCATAGAGTGCGTGGGTACCCCGAGCTCGAGAGTTACGAAGCCGTGGCCCTAGAGGGGGATGGTCAACAAACTGAGACGTCAGCGGTTGCTGAAGGCATCATACCCCATCGTGCACATCGGCAATTCCTCCGACAACCAGGGGCTCAAAAACTGGACCGCCTTGCACATGAACAAAGGAATAATGTTCGCAACGATTGACCGTGCTAAGAACCACAGGCTGGAACTCGCGGCCGAACTCGATTTCTGCTACGAGTGGGAACGGTAGCGAACGGAGCCTTGAGAGGAGATTGGAGTAGAATTGGGAGGCAACGATGGCGGGAAACATGACGGGTTGGACTTATCAAAAGGTAGTGATCAGTCGAGGTAGAAATGCACAAGATGAATGCAACCGACCGTGATTTAATGTGGTGCAGGCGAATTTGAAATGCGCCTGGTGTGGAGGGAATTGAGGTACTGCGCCACCGTTATGGCAGACACGCGTAGCTTTCAGCGATCGAAGGGTGCGCCAGCGTGTAATGCATCCCCGACCGGGAACGCGAGACGGGAGGGATCCGAGTCGATGGGAACCGATGAGATGTGTTATGTTCGACGGCGCTTGGGATTTTTTTGCTTTGGTGCGCTGGTGTCGTCGAGCTGGTGTTTTTTTCTAGGCTTAGATGGTCTCGAGGAAGCGCCAGCGGATGACGTGGACGGGCCGGAAGTTGACGGGCCGGCCGGTGCGCTCCTGGAAAGCGGGAGACGCTTCTTGATGGGCGCCGACATCAAGATTGCCGTGCTTCTTTGTAGCTGATCCACCCTTGCACCCACATCCTGCGCAGCGGTGACGTCCAAATCAGGGTCCGCTGCAGGTACCACTCGAAATGACTCCTTAATGGCGGTGTTCGCAACTATTCTCTCGTCCGGGGTACCATGTCGTACTACGGTTTGCAAAGAAAGGAAATCCAGGTGTTTAGATTCGGTGCGTGCATCCTCCGACCTGTGACAGCAGATAACGCTCTTGGGGAACGGGGTGAGGATGACTAGGCTGTTGAGGGACGTAGCCCGGGAAACCATCACGTACGGAGACTCCGTGCCCTGACAGCCCGTGAAGTTCACCACACAAGCCGACAATGTCTTGCCCTGAGCCTTGTGTGCGGTCATAACAAACACAGGCATAACCGGGAGTTGAGTACGCTTAACGGTTAGACCTTGTTTGGAATAGCGGTGGGTGAGTGAAATACGAGTGGTATCTTGGAGAGTTACTATATGATGACGAGGCAATTCAGGTAGAATGTCAGGATCCGTGTCTGGGGCATCTATAACGCAGGATATGGCGTGGCGGCGACCGAGATCGTCTATGTTGTACCGTACGCTGGCCAAGGTGCCCATACAGCCGTTTACAACTCCGCCGACTACGTCGAAATTCTGGGAAACCATCACCGGCATACCTATGACGAGGGGAAGCCGTCCGAGACGGTAACCTGTTTTTCCGGAATCCAGTTCTTCCAATTTATGTTTCAAATCCTCATTCTCGATCTTGCGGTTTTTGGTATGGGTATCAGTCGCGTAATACCAGTGCAAAGGCCCTGTGGCGGCTGCAAAACTTCGAGCCATCTCAACATTCAATGCGTCCTTCATGGCATTCTGCGCAACAATCACAGGAGCAGACTTCCATTTTTCGTCAGTCCAATCGATGTCCAGGTTCGAGGCAAGCCGGGTATTAAGAAGATCATAATCGGCCTGAGTGCAACGCCCATCTCGCAATCTACCTAGTAACACTACAAAAGGTTCGTTTTCGGGGCCCGATTGTCGCATGCTTTGAGTCAGAATAACTACTGTGTCAACAGACAACCAAAGAAGTTTTCCAAAGACGACTTTTTGCCCCGATCTGGTAGCGGCATTGGCAATGGCTGTCTTGTCTAGGTGACTGTACAACCTGACTTGTCGAACGGGGGGCAACTGAGCGAAATCTCCTGCAAACACTACATTGATACCGCCAAAGGCAAGGCTGTTGCCTTTCGCAAGACTGAGAGCATGGCTAATATCATGCAGGAAAGCACACCCTACCATGGAAATTTCATCGATGAAAAGAAAGTCAACGCCTTCCCACATGGACATGAGGTCTTTTCTAGCCTTTCCCGTGCGTGCACCACGGCCATCACCGAGCATTAGGGCTGCATGTAAAGTCATGCCTGATATATTTCGAGCAGCAACGCCGGTGAAAGAAGATAGGCGGAACCGCCGGGATTGGCCTCGCGTGACAAAGTAATCGCGCAGCACATCTATCACACGGGACTTGCCAGTACCTCCTGCACCACCTAGGTACATCCTCAACGGCTTAGATTTCAGGCCGGCATTGCTTTGGTTAGCGACGATAGTAAAAGCCCGAGTCTGTTCAGCATTCAACTGGTGAGATTCAACAATGGACGCTATGTCTGGAGCATCAGGTGGGACGTCAACGGTCTCTCTGTCCATAACAACGTCAACCTCTCTGAGGACAGGGTGCAACACGGGGCCCACTTCGTCTCGAAATGACGAACCATCTCCAATATCAGCTGTTCGGGTCGGGACCTCCGCTCGGGCCTGTTCTAAAGCGAACTCCGGATTGTGTGGTACTCCTGCAGCCTGCTTCGCTCTCTCTTTCCTGTCGTCGTACGTCTTGCGCCACAATCCTTCGGCCTCAGGGAAACGTTCACTAATGTATTCGTGGCTTGCTCCAGCTTCCATGTCGACGTCGCCGTTAACATGGTGATTACCTATCAAACCAGTTTCCCTTGCACACTCCATTGTGTTCAAAATTTCTCCTCTGGAGGTTTGCGATCTGATACTACTATAGGAATCCGTCGACGTCAAGTGGTCCATGAGGGTTTCATCACTCTCCTCGCCAAAGTCGTTTGAGTCGCGGGATCCCCTCTGCAACTCCAAGGTCAAGCCTGCTTTTATACGGTTGCGACGATTCTTAAAGTGCTCGTCGCGGCTGTCTCTACACTCGTGTAAGATTTGCATGTTGTCTATATGCTGCTCAACCTCCTCAGGGCAATTTTCTAAGAAGAGAGCGTAGGCGTCCGACCAGGACTGTCCAGGTGAGCGTAAGTCATCAGCGTGCCTCCAAGGCTTGAACAGTATTAACATGAGACGAGCGTGCTGTTGGACAGAGGCAGGTGTATCGCGACGAGGTATAGCTGGACCGATGGGCACAGGAACTCTTCGTTTTATGTGAGGTTTAACCTGTGTCACATAACGCTCGCTCTCTAAGTGTCCGTCCAGAAATGAAATGCGAGGCATCGGCCGGCCCTCGAAGTCGAGGATGTTGTGTCGATTCCAACGTTCCGGTTCGTCGCATTCAGAGTCAGAACCGTCAGCATCGTTCTCGCCGGTTGGTTCCCGGTGCGTCTCTTGAGGCAGCTCAGGGGGGGAAGTATCGTCATCGGAGTCAGCGGCTTCGGGCTCTTGGTCGTCATTGTTTTCATCGCCGGCAGCGACCTTGGGGGGGGGTGATCTTAATCTTAATCTTTTCAGTCTGCGCAACAAAATCCCACACGCTAACGTCCTCCAAAACTGTTCCACGATTTTGGTAATCGCACACTTGGTTCGCCGTGGGCACCAACTTGCCAGTTATATCGACTGTTACCCGGATAAGGTCGTCATCATCGCACATCAGGCGCGCAAACTCGTCTTCTGCGTTCTCTTGACCAACTGAGCCAACAGCGTCCTCGTCCAGTTCATCAACGGGGTCTTGCAAAATTTCGTCCTCATCGTGAAGTCCCAGCACGGCAGGGATTTCTTCCCCAACGTAGCTGCGTGGTTCATGGAGGCTGCTGCTCGAGGGATCAACGGCACGCTGGTCACCTGGGTGTGGGGAGGCAGATTGCTCTCTGAGATTGTCTTCGGTCATCTGAGGGTCATCTGGACTGACGGCTGAAGGCTCGCTTGGCGCAGACGCGGATTTTACAGGGTAACACTCCGGGCTTGGATCTTCAACGTTTATGTGACTCTCAAAGCTCTTCCAATAGAGATTAGTGAAAGAGTGGCTAGTGAAGTGATCCTCGTATTCCATGAGGTACGAAGCAACTTGCTGGGCAGACAACTCCTGATTAGCTATCATAGCGTGAGCACATTTCTGCAAAAGTCGTTTGGCACGGGAGGTTAAATCATCGTCCTTTGGATCGAATTCACCGAGTCTCTTGACAGCACCTTCCAACGCGGCGTACGCAACGTGAGCCTGCAATTGTGATTTGGTTATATAATCAGTAATGTAATATAGAACCGCTTTCGCAGCTGGGCCTGAACCAATGAACTTGATGTCCATGTTACAGCATATGGCCCTCAACATTGTATCGTTGAAGTTATTGACCAATCCATCAAGGCATCGAAGGCTGATTTCCCCGGTCTCCGGGTCAATAGAGGTGGTAGGCGTGACGTTACTTTCGTCCAGATCGAATCTACACTCCTTTTTCTCTGGGTAGCCTTTCCAATACTTATAGCAAGTGTGGGTGTGCCGATGACGCTGACACCTCTCTACTAGCTTGTGAAAATCCTGGGCCTCCGCATCTGCCAAGTCGTCCGGGGCAATACCAGGTCCAGGACGGCGAGTGGCGCAAGGATGAAATTTGGAGAGAGGCATTTCGAGGTCCAGTTTTGGATCGGGAGGGACGGAGGTTGAGATGGTGTCATCGAGAAACGCGATAAGTTTTTTCTGGAATTCTGCATTACCACCATTCTCAAGGGCCTTGGCCTTTATTTCGTTAGGATTGAGACTTCCAGCGATCCAGACCATCATGTGGCAATGAAGCGTTCCTCGACCTTGTGCCTCAACAGTTCCGAAATACGCCTTGACGATGCCCAGTGCTCCGCCTTCACGATCAATCTGTTTAGGGTCATATGCGAGAATTGTTCTTATAAAGGCCTTCACGTAGATGTTGAAGAACCGTGATGCGACCGCGGGGTTCTTGGCAATTGTTATTGCTTGCTGAATGTAATCGGGAACGTCTTTCGGCATCAAGTGGTCTATGTCAATGTCCGCGCCGGCTAGGAACTTGACCAAGGGATTATATACGTCGGCGGGATTGATGGTAATATAAAAGCTAGGCATTCCGTGCTCAACCATTAAGGCTCTGATCTGATTACGCATGACCAGCTTCGACTGCGAGGATCCTGGTACATGTGAACTTATGACACCGACTTCCTTCATTAATCGCAGAACGCGTTTTTCCTCGGCAGTATTAGCAGTTTTCGTGTCGCCAGCGGCCATTCTCTCAGATACGGCGTGTACGGCGGCTGGGGAAACTGTCCCGAACTGTGCTGCGACATAATCGAAATTGGGACGATCAACTTTGAAGCTGGTGCGGAGAAGTAGGGTACGACGCTGTAACATATTAAAAGAAGTGAAGAGGAAGGAATAATGCTCCTGGAACCGGCGATCTGCGAGATTGAAGAAGTGCTTGATGTGAGTCTTAAATGCTAGTTTGGAGCGGCGACAATCGTCTTCTGGACCCCCAAGACCATAAGGAAACAAGGTGGGGTACATCATGGGAAATAGGTTTGGATTATTGAACTCGTTTACAGGTTTTGGGCCGTGCGGGAGTTCGATGTAATTGGAACCGGGTTGGCGCATGTGTTTGAGAGCTGCGGACCGCAGATCATTGGAAGGTGCATTTCCATCTACGTTGGCGACAACGACGCTTTGGAAGGGAATGGTGGAAGGAGGTGGGTTGAGGATATCAGCAAGTACGGGCAGCTGAGCGGAGGGTTGTGAGGGTTGTTCAGAACCGGGGATGTATTCGGAAGTGGACGCATCGATGCCTACGTTCGGAACTACGTGTTGAACCTGGAACGGGAGGATTCCTTCATCCGGGAGAGCATTAATAGCAGCTTGGCTGATGGTTGTATCTGCATACAGATGATTATTGGCCTTCAACCACGAGAGAGCGCGTTGAACCCTCTCTTTACGCACCGTAAGAGGCTTAGCTTTTTCTTTGAGCTATTCGGCGGTAGGAGGTTTGGATCCGACGAATATCACACAGATGGGAGTAGTTATGTCGGCTATGGGAGGGGGCAAAGTCGAGGCTATAGCGGACGGTTTCTGCGGATATATTATGATGTGGCCGCGGACGCCTCTTTGGGCCAGGGGAATGGATCCAGTTGATTCTTCATCTTTGAGTTGTATTATCCAGCATTTCGCGCGGCATAGAGAAATCATGGCCTCTTCGACGACGGTCAAATCCTTTAGCTCAGGAGGGACGGGACCAAGATAGTTATGGTTCGCAATGGAGAGGGGAGGGACACGCCCGGCTCTGAGGTGAGTGCGACACTGGCGACATACAACGAGGACAGGTTCAAAAGTTTCAGCGTCGGACTCCAGGCAAGACGGGTCAACGAGTAAGTTGTGGTACGGAGTATTTTCCATCGGCATAGGCGGTTCTGGACATTTAGAGCTTAACCATGGATCGCCTTCGGGTGGTGCAGGGTCAGGATTGACACGAGGAACGGGAGTATTGTCATCCTCCTCATCAGAATCGTCCTCGTCCGAAGGAGAGAGCAGGTCAATAGAATCACCGGGATCCTCGTCATCTGATTCCTGTTGGGAGTCATCGCGGTCTGGGCGAGAAAGCAAGTTGAAATCGAATTCCTCCAGGTTGATAGTAACCTTGTCCTTGATAGAGCATTCTTCATTGCAACTTCCGCAAGCAAAGGTGGAAAGACTTTCGGCGGATATTGCACGTTTGAAATCATCTCGAAGCCTGCGTTTGAGATGCTCTGGTATGACTTGGGGCCATTCGGATCGCAGACGCTTGCTTTCTTTCCGTCGTTCACTACGAGCAGTTCCTACAGGCCCAAGGTCTGCTTCGCCGTTTTTCCCGCGTTCTAAACGATTGGCATAAGCAGTGAGTCGTCGACGCAATTTTTTCAATTTATCGGATTCTTTGTATTGGACATCGTGAATATCCAGGAGGCGTCGAAGCGGTTTCACGGACAATATTGGGACCATTTGTCGGATTATTTGGAGTTGCATCCTGACTGAAGGGTCCTCAGAGGTACCAGGAGTATCCAGCTCATCGTTATATTGCGAAGTCACAGAAGAACAGGCCAACGGGGAAATAAAACCTTCACGAGAAAGACATGAGCCTGAGGCGAGATGGTGAAAGATAGTGGTGCGCAAAATTTGGCAAGTGTGGGTGTAGTGTACAGATATACCATGAGCAACAGCTAAGGACAAGAGTGTTCCCTTTGGAAGAGTCTCAAGGTCGTGGAACAGGGTGCGAGCGGAATTTGATGCGGCGTTTTGAGTCAGAAGTCTACGTCGACGAGTGTGTAGCTGGTGCAAAAGATTTTCGCGAGTGTGGTCGGCCCAACCTAAAGCTTCGCCTACTAGGACTACATGACTGGGGGGAAGCGTGGCTTCTGAAGCAGAGATGAGCACACTCAACACGGTGTAAGACATTTCTTGTTGGGTAGCATAAATATTGCGGAGGGATCTACATTGGCATTTATGTTTGACGTTTGAGCCAACTGAAAGGTCGCAAGTTCCGACGCATGAAGCAGCTACCAAATGAGAAATAAGTGCGTGTCGGGCGCCGCGAATGGTGAGGTTGGCTGAGCGGGGAATATGATGTGATCTTAACATTTTTGCGAGTGTCTCGGGGTCCGTGGTAAATAGATTGGAAGATTTATTGGGAGACAAGAAAAGGCTCTAGAGCACATCTTCGGCCTGTAACGTCGATGGTGCAGGGGGTGTCTCAAGTCGAGAGGTTGAAGATGAAGATTCAGGCTGTCTGGGAGGAACTCTGGTGAATATGATAGGTTGTGCGGGTGTGGACGGAGGGGGGGAATGGTACGTGTACTGCCTAAAGGGCTGCGTGTATGTGGGCTTCCGTACTTTACATTGAGAGGGAGGAGAAACGGACGATGGGGCTGTTTGGCCTGACTGGTGTTCGGGCGTTGTATATGGAACAGTATTGACGGGGACGAATTCGAAACGGGGCGTATTTATTTCTCTATGGCTGCTACGTCTCGTAAAGGAGGTATGGGAGGGACGTTCAGAGTTAATTTCAGAGTTGATTTCAGAGTTATTGTCAGAGAGGTGGGCTACGATTCGGGTAAGAATGAAGATTAAACGGTAAAACGATGGCAATGAGACTCACGGAGAACCAGAGGCGCGCGCTGGGTCGCAGCGGAACCTGTGGAGCGAACTAGTGGGAACAAGGGCGAGGGGGTCAGCGTAAAATTATAAACGAACGGAAAGAAGGGCGCACGGTGCTGCTCCCCCGAGGAGAAAGGCGAGGCCTGACTCGAACGGGTAGAAGGGACGTGACCGGAGCCTACAAACTCGTCAACATAAACCAGGCCAAAATGAATATTCGCACCGTTGGCCGTCGCCGAAGGGAACAGCCTCGATGGATGAGAAGGAAGCGGTGAGGAGCCTGATGCAGGGTGACATGGATCTAGACAAAAGGAAAGTGAGTGAAGGCCATTGATTCGTTGAAGGTGGGCTCACAATAAGGGGTTTGGGATTGGGGCACTGATTTTCTGGCTGTTAACGTGCGAATGGAGTAATAAGATCGCTAATATACCCGAGGCACCAACAACGGTGGGGACACCGAGGAGCTGATGAGAATCGAAGGTGCTCTCCAGTCTATGTCCAAGAGCAAGGAGGGAGTCTCTGATATGAGCCGACCAGTCGAGACCGAGGACGACATCGGACAGTGCTGCGTTGGATACGGGGCAAGTGAGGGTGAAGGATAAGGGCAAGGCGTTCAACCGGCTGGCGACGGAGGGGAAGCAAGTGAAGAGAAAGTTGTCTCTGTCTTGACGAAGGGAAGCACGGAAGGCTGGCGACAGTTTTGTGCGGGGAGAAGAGGAAAAAGTGACGGAAGCAGGCCGGTAGCCGTCTACTGTGATGGACATGAAAGCAGAAGGACGGGAAGGGAGGAGGGGGAAAAAGGAACACGCTGCTCTTTATACCTCGAGTCAAGGAGCACGCGGTGGAGATGATGGATGCACATTTCCAATCGCGATTGCAAATTGATGGGCAATCACACACCATATATGGAACGCATCAAAATTCCCAAATGGAGACCCTGAAACGCAGCTGAACGTGTTTTTGGAGTACCCCACAACACCCGCTACTAAAGATAGCGGGCAAAAACATCCACTTTGGCGTGAAAACGGCGATAAAAAGACGAGTTTAAAAATAAATTTTTAAGACTCGTAATTAGTGGAGCACGAGCGAGTTGACGGCAGTTAATCTATAAGGTACGGAGAACCTCCCTAGTCTGGCCATTGTCAATGGGGAAGGGCACCGCCCTTGATCGATCAGGGGGGCAATGGTGTTTACATGTTGACATATCCTTCGTGTGTGCGTGAGGATACCACTTGGACGGAGTTTAGCATGGAACTGACTCTTTTGCCCCGCAGAAAATACCTCGATGTTGGCAGACTTTCTTCACAAACATATCACCGTCTGTCGCAAATCCGTTCGTTGCCACTACTGCTTTGGCATGCGCCGTGGCCTGCCACAAAGGTCATGCGACAAACAGTGCCACGACCCGAGGCAGAAGGAGGAACACACAGAGAGCGCGGTGGTGCATCGGCTGCATGGCTCAGCACCGGTAGCTGTCCAGGATGGGTCCAGGTTGCTTATGGCAAGTGCCGCGGCGCGTCTGCTACGGCCCTCGATGCGCCCATGACGCCCGTAGGCGCGTGCCGCAGATGCCACACACCGTGCAAGAGCCCAAGACAAGCTGCAGGTTAAGACGAACACACAACAAGCGCGGCGGCGCATTGGCTGCATGGCTCTGCACCATTAGCAGTCAGGGGGATGAGTGGGGTGTGCGGACCAGGTCACTTATGACAGGCACGGTGGCGCATCTGCCACCGCTGTCCTTGATGCCCATAGGCGCATGCCGCAGCTGCGGATAGTGCACAAGCCCGCAAGACGTGCTGCAGATTAAAGAGGACACACAGCGAGCACGGCGGCGCATCGGCTGCGTGGCTCTGAACCATTAGCAATCAAGTGGATGAGCGGTATGTGAGGACCAGGTCACTCAGGCTTATGACACACACCGCGGCGCGTCTGCCACCACTGCCCTTGACGCCGGTAGGCGCGTGCCGCAGATGCGGATCATGCACAAGCCCCCAAGACGTGCTGCGGGTTAAAGAGGACACACAGCGAGCGCGGCGGCGCATCGGCTGCATGGCTCCGCACCGTCAGCAGTCCGGATGAGTGAGGTCGTCAAGAACCTGTAAACAAAGGCAGATCACTGATTGACAGGTCACGTGCTACGCGTATTTACGGCACGTTGCAACACATGCTGGGTAGGGTTGCGGAATAAACCCGGTGGTAAGTTAATATGTAATTTACCGCGGTCACGTGCACTGTAAATAACCTATTTGTTGCAGGTGGCCCCCAAGTGCCTCGTAACTTACCTCGGTCGGGGTCAAGCACGTGGTCGGGTACCCTTATTTTTTATTTAATTTTGCCGTATCTCCAGTGTGCGCGGCGTAGCTCCGAACATCATGCACAAATCTTGCATCAACTTCCAATCCAGTGGTCGCGGGGCATTTCTTAATTCAAGGCTCTGTCCTGTGTAGAGCAAATTTGATGGGTATTTTGGACCTCCTCCAGATACTGGTCGAGACTCTGCATTGACGGAGGAATCTTGAGAACCATAGCGGAGGAACGACATATCTATTCCTCCGCCTACGGTTGCCAACAAGTCCCAGCTTTGATTTTGATTCGCTCGTTTGTTTTTCCCGTTTGTTCTCTTCCTCCGCTCCTCCTCCTCGACCTCTATGGCGTGCTGGCCTGCACACGGCCTAGCTGCGATGTCGGGCAGCGTAGCACCAGCGTACAGCTGCTCCATTCCGGCCAAATTCAGCTCAAAATAGCGTGCCCATCGCCGCCTTCATCCACGTCCTAGGCCTTCAATCCGATGAGGGGTTCACCAATCGGATGAAGGGTTCACCAGTACTATGAGGAGGGGTTAAGAGCGCAGTGCGGGTTAGTGTGGGATGACCAGTATGACCACGGTTGCTCTGGTACCGGTACGTGATGACGAGCGTACCAACTTCTATCCTGCTCTTCGAAACATCCCCTCTCCGCCCAGTGCGCGTCACCGCGCTCTGATGCCCGCCATCCGTCTGCACTACGCGCCCCCCGCCATCACCTTCACGACGGTCCTCGTTGCTGGTCTACGATGTTGGAGCCGCTCCCGCTCCGTGGGCACACCGGTACACGCATGGATATGTCCATACGCCTGCGATGGAAACACCCTAGAGCGGCGACAGTGCGCGGCTCAAAGGTGGTGCGACGGCGCGTTGATGAAGAATGGCGCGACCCCGGGTTGTCCATATCTATGGGACTGATAATGTACATAGTCCTCTACCGTCTGAAATATACGCGTCAACCCGCTGCAGTAACGCAAAGTCGGAATTGAATAGTCGTTTTGTGTCGCCCAGTGCCTACATAACTGCAGGGGACCCTACTGATAGCTCGTAGTGACTCGCGACATACACGAAATAAAGTGAAAAGTAGTCAAAAGGGTTCAGTAAAAACAAATCAAAGCTGGGACTTGTTGGCAACCGTATCCGCCAGTGCCTCTTTGCCTGCTCAAGTCTATATGAAGCCTTGGGAGGGTTTGCGAGCACAAAACTTCTGTACTGCTGTCTCAGTAAGCAAGGCACCTGCACTGATGCTAGTAATGAGACATTGTGACGGTTGCAGTGGAAATGGAGTGGAAAGCAAGAGGAAATTCAAGCATTTGATGATTTGAATCTTTTGGAACGTGATGCACTTGTAATTAAGTGAATTTACGTGACTAGGTCTTCCAATAAGTCGCTACACCTACGCCGGTTGCTTCGGAGTGCAATCGAGCCGCGACGCGGTCCCGTCGCGGCGAGAAAGAAAAGTAGTGATCCAGTCACGTGCGATGTACCGAAAATGTAAGTTTCAAGGTAAATTACATTTGCTGCACCCCCCGGAAATTTTGGGTGGTAAATTACCGACTTTGTTGCACGCCCCGGAGTTTGTTCCGCAACCCTAATGCTGGGCCGGAATAATGCAACACGAAATCAGCGAGCTGCCCCTTACCTATCCGGGCACCAGAATACATCACACATATTCGTAGTCAGAACAGGAATAAGGTGCATTCTCAATTATAGTATTCCGAACTGTCCCACCCCTTAACAGTGCAACCCCTCTTGCAACCCTCTTGGACACAAAATCTCATGTGTTTTAAATGGCTTGTCACCCCCTCAGCCGAAGACCCCAGATCCATGCCTTCACCAGAAGTGCCGAAGTTTTTGGAAGTCAAGCTCATCAGCGCGGGGCAGATGTAACCGACAAAAATGTTCAAGGAAAACTACTACTACTAGGGATCCTAGTAATGGGGAAAAGACAAGGAGGGACGAAGATAAGAATTGGGGAAAAGACAAGATTACTGGTCTGGAACTTGATGACCGCCGATGGATATCTATAATCTAGGAGGGATCTTCCCAACCGCAGCACCGTACTTACTTCACTTGGGCTTGAGGGCCATTGCATGCGCATGGCAGAACGAGTTTGGTTCTTTTTGAAAATTTTCACTAAGTTCACTGTGCAGACCAAGGTGAGTGTCGAGGCAAGGCAATGAGAGATATTTCTTCATATCTTTGTCACCCAGTAAGCACCACACTGCCCCATTGTGCCCATAACCTCGCTCACCCTCGCCCGAGCTACGCTCGGCTCGAGTTCGCGGGTTCAACCCAAGTTCAACCTGTTCAAGTTCAAGTCCAAGGATAACCATTTTTTCCAAGAAGTTGCTTTTTGCTCACCCTCGCCCGAGCTTCGCTCGGCTCGAGTCCGCCGGGCAACAAGTATCATATCTGGAAGCCAAAGACTGAAAACTTGGTTGAACTCCCGAATAACTTGAGAACGGCTATGACGTTCCGTTTGGAAAAAAAAAAATCATCTATCTAACGCGGTTGCAACGTACTTATCTTGCCAGAGAGTGAGATATCTAGCTGCTGAGACAAGATCAAGAAGTCTATCTTGTGAGTCCTAGCAAAAAATATCTCGAGATGCCCAGAATTATCTATCGCGAGTGAAAAATTATCTATCGCGAGCTTTCCAATATATCTCCGAGTCGGGCATTTCAATATCTAGAATTTCCGACCCACCGGGGCGGTGTCCCGAGCGATGCCCGACAAGCGCGCTCACCGTCCGAAACGATGAGCGGAGCCAGGGCGTGCACGGCGGTGTCGTGGCTGTCGTGGTTGAACTGGTTGAACGTTCGGATCATCACGCCGGTGCTTGATCCTGCTTGACTGGACCTTCCGCCGGCGTTCTCCACTGCAGTCAGTCCCCGACACGCCGTCATCCTCACAGTGCCGTTCCTCCTCCCCATCGTGCCGCGACGGCTGTGAACACTACTGCCTGCTCATCTGGCCTCTGCTCCGCCATGCGCAGTGACCACTGACGACTTAAATCTTGATAACGACTCTTGCCGGCAGCTGCCTGGCAATCTCGAGCACCCCTTCAACAGGCTCAAGCACCACTCCAAAAGCCCTTGCAGCTTGCTACCAGTGTTGCCTTTGTCGAATGAAACCGCAGTATTTCGAAATCTATGGCCATCCATATCTCATGCAAAGCCTCCCGACTCAGCCTTCAAGTTTTCGGTGGCGATGGGACCCGGACCAGTCTCCACTGTCTTCAGTGATCAAGCTTAAACCAAGTCCTCATACTTGGCCTTGCGCGGGCTATAGTGTCAAGCCGAGCTCCGCCGTCTACTCCACGTGTGCGCACGCCCCGACTTCACTGTGCCTGCCACATCCGCATGCCGCCAACGCGGCTTCGTCTCATTGGTGGTTCTGTCCGCAAGTTCTTGCTGGTCGGTGTGGCTCAGCCTGAGGACGACGCATTCATACGCTTCATCGGCCACCTGGTTATTAACAATAGTACGACTGGTCTGGATTTCTATGCTCAAATTCTGGCTCTTTCCCGGCAAACGACCCTGCCCTTGGCGCGCCATTTGACACCGGTGACTCTCTATTTGATCGCGCAGAGGGATGGTATACATACCTCATATTCTTGACGCCCCGTTGCGACTTTTTCTAACATGCTGCACCTATTACTTCTGTCAGTAGGTAACACAGTTCTGTAGCCTTTTTTCTTCTCTCGTTCATCGTATTTTCGCATGCAGACCCCCGGCCTGGGCAGTAACACAATCTGATGTTCCGTTTGCTCAGCCATCCAACGTTGTAAGGTGGACCTCACTCATAAGCAACCCACCTCACGTGATTTCCTAATCGGGCTCAGACCGCTTTCCCGCGCCTTTATAGTTAAATTCTGGGACATTGGGGGCCAATATGCCGATTTTCGATACGAAGAAGTCTTTCCATAGTCTTTATTGATGTATCCAAAAAGATTTGACCGCTCAGCTTCCATTCTTGATGAGTTGAAAGGCGATTACTGCCAAAATCTCGGTATCTGGCTTTCTTCACTGTCAGTATTTGTCCGAAAAATCTAACAGCTCAGGGAACATAGGTTGGGAGTCATAGGAACGATTCTTCGTATTTATTTGTTCCATGCAGATGCTGGTTCCGCTGTAAATCGTACATCTATGGCCATCAGAGGGCCAAATGCCAAATCGGGAAGTCACGTGAGGTGGGTTGCTTATGAGTGAGGTCCACCTTACATCCGTCATCTTCTATGCCTTGAGCTTCCGTTCGGTCCGTACATTCCCAAGCCAGTCGAAGCTGCGCTCTCGCAACGGATGCTACAATTTTATGTCAACTTCGTGAATGATCTCAATCCTGGAGGTACCGTCGCCTTTTTTTACCCAATCCGAATTAACCATTCTCAACGTGGCCCGCTAACTCGTTTACGGGAAAACGTCAAGTCATGCAGCTCGTCAGAGGCAATCTCACCATGATCTCAGATGGTAGGTTAATCTCTCCAACCGAACTTATGTTTACGACTCCCGTATCAGATTGGGACGTGGACAATACCAATTTTTTGAACTCTCAGACTCTCAGGAGGTCTTGAATAAGTTTGGAAATTGAACGAGATGCGGAAAACATGAATGTGGTTTCAGTAAAATTTACAATGTACATGAATGGGAGCGAGCATGCGCGATCCGGGTCACACAAGGTTGCAATCGTTTGGCCACGCATCGCACACCGTACATGCGGTGAGCTTAATTGGAGCGCTCAGCGCGCTGATTCAAGTCCTTCATGAGGTGATTGTACTTTCGCCTGATTTCCGGTTGCCTCGTCGTTGAGCACTGTGTCGGCGGGTACATCAACGGTTTGAGGGTGCCATTTTTGCTGTAGAGCAAGCACCACTTCAAGTTGACCAAAAGGTCGACCAAAGAACGCGAATTCGGAATGGCTGCGGCATATGGTGAAGTCGCGATACGTGTCTGGTGCATGATAATGATTGACACTGTGGAGAAGCAGCAATATAACAGGGTCATCTATTGTCAGTATATACTCAGTATATTTGAAAAACACCTTGCATATACTTGCAATGTACTGGGCTTGTATATACTCAGGATATTAGATACATCCTGTCTAAATACCCACAATATACAGGCCCAGTATATGCTCAGTATATTGCAGCCATATACTTGCAATATCCTGAGCCCATATATGGTAGCCATCACACCTCAGGATATTGACATTATATTGTGTACAAACAATCCAAAAATAATACACAAACAACTTCTAACAATGGTAATAGTGTCATAACTTCTATGAAAGGGTAGGTAGCTTGATCTCTCTATTTGATCTACAACAAAGATAAACTGACCTTAAGATAGTCTTATCTTGTTGTCTACCTTCTTGTCCTTGTCGTACTAGATTGTATCATGCACTCGCTGCCTGCTAGCTCAATCATGCTATGGTGTTCTTGACACCAATGTGATTTATCTTTAGTGTTTCTTGTCCAGTATGGTCCAGGCAACAAGCCCCCGGACTCCAGTAGGATGGGTAAACCTAGAACTATTCTTCTATTCACCCCTTCTTTTATATATGTAGCATTGCTGAGGACGATGAAAGCCAATACAGCCCTTCTGTGGATGAAGATGATGATGCAGCCAAGTGTCTTGAAGTGAAAGGCAAATATAAAGTCACATGATCACAGAACATGTCCTATGATCATATGACTAAAACAGTCTCAGTTTCAAATAGCCTTTCAATTTTATACAGTAGGTTATGCTCCCCAAGTTACCCCTAGCACGTCTAAATAATGGCTGGTAGAATGAAATGAACAGGATAACATGTGTATATAGACAGTAAGAGAGTCCCCAAGCCAAAAGAAGATTGTGAGAGAGGTGCTTGACTTATCCTCCTTTGCGGTATGTTGTGGTCATTTATCTGGGTTCTAAATTAAATAAAGAGATCATGATGCATAGCTAAGCTACCTACCCTTTTATAGAAGTTGTGACATTATTACTATTGTTAGAAGTTGTTTGTGTATTATTTTTGGATTGTTTGTACACAATATACTGTCAATATCCTGAGGTGTGATGGCTACCATATATGGGCTCAGGATAAGCTACCTACCCTTTTATAGAAGTTGTGACATTATTACCATTGTTAGAAGTTGTTTGTGTATTATTTTTGGATTGTTTGTACACAATATACTGTCAATATCCTGAGGTGTGATGGCTACCATATATGGGCTCAGGATATTGCAAGTATATTGCTGCAATATACTGAGCATATACTGGGCCTGTATATTGTGGGTATCTAGACAGGATGTATCCAATATCCTGAGTATATACAAGCCCAGTATATTGCAAGTATATACAAGGTGTTTTTCAAATATACTGAGTATATACTGACAATATATGGCCCTGTTATATTGCTGCTTCTCCACAGTGTGAGAAGAAGACATGTTGTTGTATGCCCACCTCTCACTCGGCCCTTTGTAACTTTGTTGGATCAAATGCGGCTCTGCGCCGCCAATCATCTGATGTGCCGCTCTTCCCAATCCGGCGCGTGAGCCGCGTCTTGTATATCCTCCTCGGCCCAGGCATAGATGTATCCTGACCCCGAGTCCCGACTGACTGCGTCCAACTTGAGTCCAACTTGAGTCCAGCAGTGGGAGGGCACCGTGTGAGCAGGCAGTAGTGTTCACAGCCGTCGCGGCACGGCGGGGAGGAGGAACGGCACTGTGAGGGGGACTGACTGCAGTGGCGCGCGAGAAAGGAGGAGCGGAGAACGCCGGCGGAAGGTCCAGCCAAGCAGGATCAAGCACCGGCGTGATGATCCGAACGTTCAACCAGTTCAACCACGACAGCCACGACACCGCCGTGCACGCCCTGGCTCCGCTCATCGTTTCGGACGGTGAGCGCGCTTGTCGGGCATCGCTCGGGACACCGCCCCGGTGGGTCGGAAATTCTAGATATTGAAATGCCCGACTCGGAGATATATTGGAAAGCTCGCGATAGATAATTTTTCACTCGCGATAGATAATTCTGGGCATCTCGAGATATTTTTTGCTAGGACTCACAAGATAGACTTCTTGATCTTGTCTCAGCAGCTAGATATCTCACTCTCTGGCAAGATAAGTACGTCACAACTGCGTTAGATAGATGATTTTTTTTTTCCCAAACGGAACGTCATAAACGGCTAAGTGTAAAGCCGGGATGACAGAGATGACTAAAAAGTAAGGGAATGGTCAGACAAAACAGTGACGTAACCGCATTGAGCGCCAAAAACACACGATAATTCTTCGAGTGGCTGAACCTTTAGGTGTCTTGCCCAATTATCTCATTTGTGTGTCACAGTGCGTGAAAGATGCAACCTTATTTTCGCATGTTTTCTGTCTGTAGTACCACGGACAGAGCCCAATATGACTGAACCCATGAGGTTGAGAGAAGAGAGCAGTTCGAGATACAAGTTAAAATAAATCTAAGACCTGCCTCCGCTTCGCTCCGGCGGTGTGCAATGTTTGACGTGTTCTGAGAATCAAATGCAACTCACAGGGAAAAGACGCATATTTTCGAGTGCAAAGAAACTTCAATTATAAGGTTAGCAACCTACTATGTGGCACACCGAAGCTCGTGAGCACCTAAGAAATAAACTGCGAGAGCGATCTGTGTGTTCAAACAAAACTGCTGAAGTAAACAACAAAAGATGAACAGCGCACCTGTACCATGGAGAGCAATTGCACATGTGGCAAGTCACCAGATTATCGGACACATTATCGAGGGCTAATATGGTTCTATTGCTCTTGACTTGGCCGATACATGTACAGCCTGCTTGCAGAAATTACAGAGTGGTCCATCCGGCGACTGTTGCAGATCCCAGACATTGTACGATGCAAATTAATTTGGTGTGGTCATTGGCTCAGAGGCTAGAGTAGGCCAAAAACAACGCCGGGGAACTTTTAAAGCAAAGAATGCGAGCAGTGTTGATGCGTTGAAATATTTGATGAATGTTGGAGGAGGGAGAAGTGCAGAGGAACCAGCAGCACAGTTCACATTGCGGAAGCCAGAGCTGGAAGGTTTGTGATCGCTGCAGGATCCAGTGGCAAGGGAAAGAGGAGGAGGAAGGACGGGGATTTATGATGGTGAATCTTCGGAGAAATCATCGACTTTGGTTCGACTGCATGCCACAAATCCTGTTAGGCCAGCAGGCTAATTTTTTCAGCGGAACTCTTCGGAGTCTGTATTTCTGACTTTGACCAAGCATAGCACCGACCAAGGTTGAACATGGCCAAGCCTAGACCGCATTGAACGGCTGATTGATTTGGAACGCGGCAAACTCCGAGCCCGATGCAGTCGGACGATCACGAGGCTGAAATGACACAAGAAAATTGCATAGATTCGAGTTGGATTCGAGGCTCGTGGAACAGACTGGGGTAAGAGAGATCTATGCCAGCTCTGAAAGCTAAAGATGGATCAAACAGGCAAACTTGTACGATGCAGTAAATTTTTCTTGATTTTTGTTGAGCTGTTTCACCATGATGACAAATTTTGTATGACGAGTTTGATGTTTACACATGTTAGGAAAATGGATCGAAACCCAAGTTGTCCAGGGTAGCTACAGGCGTTTGCATAAATGATTGCAGTGATCATTTCGCCGCGCCTTGTTTGCGCGTGTGGATTTTGGCCAAACTTTGGCCAAACTTTGACAGAATCAGGGACGGAAAGCTGTGTTCCCGTCGCACCGAAGACCCTCTGGGGTCCGTCCGTTCCTGCATCGTTGGGGGTTGTCGGCCCCAGGCGGCGATTGGGAAGAAATGGTTGATTCCGTAGAGGTCGAACATAAATTTTGGTGTGACTGAGTCACAAGTTTGGCCGAAATACACACCGACAAACACGGCTGTGCAAAACGATCACTGCAATCATTTATGCAAACGCCTGTAAACCTAAAGGTTCAGCCAATTAGGGTAAACGTCCAACACGTTGGAACAACGGCATCGCTGCGAAAAACACCTACTCTGGCGCTAAAGCTGTGTATAACCGAGTTAAAAATAAATTTTTAAACTCGGAACACGCCTTGGATCTAGGCCACTCAATCTCCACGCAGGGACGAACACAGATATCAGGATTAAACTATTCACTCCATCACGCATCGATTGAGCCACACGTGCGCTTCCCGTAACGACATCCACACGTCGTTTCTCCGTCCTTCCCGAGCACCTCCATGTCCCTCACTCCGCTGCAGCAGTGGGCGCGCGACAATATCCGGCTCCCCAGAGACCTATGGGAGTGCCCACGGTCTCCCGTTCGCAGCGGCCGTCCGTCCGACAATCAAACACACGTCTTTGCGCCCAATTTCGCTGTTAGAAGCCGAGGCGGGGTGGCAGCGGACCCAGCAAGGTTCTTAGTGCACAAAGTTTTCGTGAGTTTTTCTTCCCTCCTTTCAATTTGAGACCAGTATGCAGATCATGCAGTGCCCCTGGTTTTGCGAAAAAGGAGGGAGTACATGGCAGCCGCCTCTTTCGGAGCTGCCTGAACTCCGCCGAAAATTCGACGAATTCAAACGGGAACAAAAGGCGAAGCATGGGAAGGTGGTAAAGCACAGAAAGAAAAAATTGGCGGCGTCACCCAGCCATCACCCTTCGTCCAAAGATGCTTCGCGTGCAGCTGCGTCCTCTCGTGCGTGTAGCTTTTGTTGCCTAATTCGTTATTCAACCCCCCTCACTTTATACCGTCCAAAATTCTCAGGTTCGAACACCTCTGCCAGTCCCCGCGTAAAGAGACGAGTCAAGGCTTTATGGAACAACGACTAAGCTGGTTCGTCCTTCTCTCTGTTATGTGTGTATGCTCAAGGACCTCCCTTTGCGAAGTAACCCCGGCATCTACGCCTACAGCTTCGAGCAAAGCGGCGTGATTTCCCATCGTAGAGTTCGACTCCAGCGACGACGAACCTGGTTGGTCGTTTCTCTCTCTTTTGTGTATATGCTCAACCGGGCAGGCACCCCGGCATCTACATCTTCCGCTTCAAGCAGAAAGGCACGATTTCTGACCATAGAATTGGACTCCAGCGACGACGAACCTAGTTTATAGTCTTTTCTCTTTATTTTGTGTATGCTTAAGCACTCCCCTCCGTCCAGTGATACTGGAGTCCAAGTCGGCGCCCCAAGCCAGTGAGTTGTTCCCCTCAGAGCCCAAGCCCAAGTTCATATGAGCATTTCTAGCCCGCGGATCTGGGCTTCCTCGGGACCCCATTGAACTGTCGGATTGAGCTTTACGCGCACCACAATTACAGCATCTCACGTTTCTTCACTACCAACGATTGCTACCATGCAAGCCTTCTTACTTTGCCGCTCCCAATAAAATGCCTCGCTATTCCTTTGACAGGTAGTAGTAATGACTCATACGCGTTACTCCATGTGGTTGCGAGTCTGTCTATACCCAAGTCGGTCTCAAGTAACAAGCTGGTCTCTTTTTTTCTTCAAAAATTTCTTGTGATCGTCTCTGAACTCAAGGACCAACGTGAAGTCATCTATCCATGGACACGACACATCAGCCATTCAAATCGAAGTGGCATCTTCGCAAAAATGGTTTGTTCGATTCGAGCTGCAATGGTCATGACCAAGACTTTCGTGAATCTTTTCAAAATGGTTTATCTATACATATCTGTATGAGCTCTCAACGTTCCCCGCGATTGCTAATCCAATACATCGATTCCGTAGAGAAGTGCCGCATGGTAGCCTCGTCTATTATCTCAGTTGGAGGTGGGTAGGACTCGGACCAAACCCCTGTGCGATACCTTGATCCATCCGAGTCCAAAATCGGTTCACAATTATTATGGAGCAAAAATGAGGCGACCAAACACGATGCATTTCAATTTATTTATCACTCCGTCCTTCCTTCTTTAATTCGGCTTCCCTGCAAGAATATATTATATTACGGCGCGCAGCCACGACTGGAGTTAATCCTGGAGCCGAAATTCGAACTCTCTTGCTGGTTGCGGCCCGAATTCCCTAGCATTGACGATGCTCCACAGTCAGGCGAGAGCGCGAAGCGAAAAGTGCAGCGCCATGCTGTGATCACTTGCATGCTGAAAATTTTGGACACAGGCTGACATGCAAGGGAAACACGCCGCTATAGTTAGGCAGCCGATCGGGGGAATAGTCAGCCAAAATGCATCGAAGAAACGAAGGCAAGCTCCACCTCTGTCTTGGCCTTTTTGACCGCTTTCTCGTCGAGTGGTTTTATTCGAGGTTTGGCCTCGGGATGAGCGACTAACAAAAACATTAGCATTCGCTGAAGTTCGACTGCAAGTGAAGGGACGCACCCATAGGCTGCCTCGGTGCTGGCTGGGCTGGGTTCGCCAATGAGGTGAGAGATTCGGGTGTTGGAAAGGACTGATAACTTAGCGACAACCGCCCCTGGTATTCTTATGCTTGATATCGGCTGTGCAATTGGGAGAAAAATTTGCCAAGCGCCGATGTTTCAACCACGGTTTAAATACCTTGGCAGCCTTGATTAATTTGTGTGCGCTCTGGATGATGTCTGGCCGACACCATGCATCATGTATGGCGCTCGCTCTTATCTTGCAGCCGAAAATCCGGCCCTCACACCGAGCGTCGATATCGAACCGTCCAAAAATTTGAGCTCATTGATCATTTGATTTGTTCAACTTATTAACACACAGTTTGTCCCCGATCTCAATGGCGCACGCCGAGGTCAAGAACGAGAACAGGTTCCACGCGATAATATCGTTGAGAGTAGTGCCCAGCTTCGTCTCAATGGCGCCGCAAGAGTCGCCTGACACGACCTGCACAAAAGTCTGAGGAGCTAGCAACACATGCATTGAAAGATTCGACTCACCGTGCCAGTTGGACGGTGGTACAAGCTGCCGTCAGCACCGTGTTCCAGCGCTGCAGATCCGCAAGGGCAACATCAAATCCTCCTCGATCGCGGTGCAGGTATCGCCGGCAGCAACCTTGCTGGAGGTCAACGGGAGGTCAATCGGGTAGAAAAAACGGAGACAGCTCACCGTGTGGTGTGTCGTGCAGTTTTTCAAAGTACCGGCGGCGATGTTGGGAGGAGGGCCGCTCGGAGTTCCTGTTGGCGCTCCCGACACGCACACATTTTCCCCGATCTGAATCGCGCAGGAAGAAGTAAGGAAGGGGTTCCAAGCGATAATATCCGCCAGTGTGATGCCGAATTGTTCCTCGATGGAACCACAAGAGTCGCCGGATATGACCTTCACCGAGATAAGTAGGGTGAGCAACAGCCAAGTCGGCTCACAGTGTATATTTTACTACATGGGTCTCCCCCGCCAGCGACACAGTAGGCATCCCCGAGGCCTATGATAGTGCAGGACGAAGTACGTGCACTGTTCCGGCGTAATAAATCAGCAAGGGCGAGGCCAAATTTATTTTCGATATCTCCGGAAGCAATCTTGGTTGAATGCGAAGAAGTTGATCGCTGGAAAGAAGGAGAGCGGCTTACCGTGTAATAGTGCGTGCAGTTTGTCAGAGTACCGGGCGTGATGTTGGATGGTGGCGCGGTAGGGGTTCCTGTGGCGGGCGTCCCGGAAACACAGAGGTTCTCTACGATTTGGATTGCGCAAGAGGAAGTGAAGAAGAGATTCCATGCGATTGAATCAGCAGCTGTGATGTCGAGTTTTGCCTCGATGGAGCTGCAGATCTAGAAGTCACCAGACACTGAGACACCACCTATGCACCAAATAGCATGAGATGGGGATGCAACAACGGGGAAACCGACTGACAGTATAGAGATTACTACACGCGTCTCCGCCGCCTGCGACACAGTAAACCTCTCCCAGATTTATGGTCTGACAAGACGGGGTGAGCGCAGTGTTCCATGGCAACAGATTGGCAAGGGCAATGTTGAACTTCTGGTTGACAGAGGTATAACTGTCACAGGAGGTGATCTTGTATGTACTTATATCAATCTTAACCGTGGCAGAGAAGAAACACAAGAATGGGTTCCGACCGTATAATATGTCGTGCAATTCACGAGGGACCCAGAAGCGAGATTCGAGGGAGGACCTGATATTCCCAATGTTACTCGATGCTACCTACGGCTGAGGAATGGAAAGAGCGTTTCGTACCAGTTGTATCAAATGCACGAACCCTGGATTCACATGTGCGAATGTTTACCTGGGGATGAGTTATTGCATTACTTGCCCGCGGATAAGAAGAAATGGGCTCACGTTCTTGATCGCCTCGAAATTCTGCTCATCGGTCACGAAGTAAGCTTGTAGCTTGTTTGAGGAGTCCTATGCGGGAGATATCGGAGTGGAGAATCATAGCTGAACTGTGAGTTGACAATGAACCAGAAGAAAAGTCGACGTTGGAATATATATATTTTCAAATACGCTAACGAACCGTTCTGCCCCTATATAATGCACAGCTTCGTTGATGAAAGCAGGCTCGCATACCGGGTATCCTGGCACAGATATGACCAAGGATTTATTCAACTTGAAGTTGCGCAGGAATCGTCTTCAAGTTCTTGGCATTGAGTTACGAGTAGCAAACGTCAGACTGCAGGTTCATAACAAGGCGTATTTGGGAACGGGGGAAAGGCCAGCGGGATGGGAGAGAGAGAGGTAATGTCGGCAAGCAATTCGTGTGACTCTGCAAATCCGGCAGGACGTACGCGACGCAGCTAACCACCCGTTGAGAACTTGAATGTCGGGACAACCTTTCCAAGATTGAATCGAATTGAGACCGAAGCCGATCATCCTTCTCAGTCACTAGAGTTAGGGTTAGGGTGAAGCCAGATGTTGGCATGTCGGTCCAAGAGCGAGTTAAGCCAAGTCGTGGATCGAAGAAGAGGATGGAGACGAACGGCGAGTCGGGCCGATCAAGGAACACGGCACGTAACTGGCCGACTCTGCCTCCAAAGCAGCCACCACCGAGCGAAGTCTTTTCTAGCCCTATGCTCGCTGCTTGACACATATCCTCCCGTTCCCGCTCTCCGCCCCGCCTCTTCCATCCACCGACCCCCGCTGTTTAAGGATCCCGCTTGGAGTGAGTACCTACCTTATCTTTTTCAGCGAGCAACAACGATGCTGCTTTCGCAGATCTCGCGACCCTCTTCAGCTTCTAATCCACCGCCGCCCCAACGCACACCGCCCGTCCCCAGCCTGGCAAAGGAAAACACCAACAACCTTGCACGGACAGCATGCTTGAGCTCTGCTCGCTGCTTCCGCTTGCTATTTCGATAGCAAGAAACCCTACAAGTGCGTATGTACCGCTACGCTCGCGAGCTACCGCTCTGACAGTCGGTTCTGTGCGTAGACGCAAAGACTGCGATTCCGCTGAACAGTAACTTGATCGCGAATCGTGTGGCTTCGTACCTCCAAACACCCCGACTTCCGACTCGAATCCAATCTACACCTCCGCCCACCTTTCTTTTGGATTCTTGACTGTCACGACCGATGGCTGCCACCACCACCGCGACTGCAAGTGCCGCCGTCGCCGCCGTGCCCTCCAGCGCACTCAGGCCCGAGCCCGCCTCGTCAGCTTCACCGAGTTCCGCTTTCACGCCCGCCCACAGCATCGCCTACAACGCGGCGCCCTCGAGTGTCACTCAGCCCGGGCAGCCCGAGCGACGCGCCGTCACCGCTGAGCGCCGCGCGTCCTATAACGCCGTGGAGAGGATACAGAGGGAGAGTTTGAATCGGAGATTCATGGTGCGTTTTTGTGTTTCCGTCCCTCCTTGTCGTTCTTGCCCCCCACGCGCTCCCTGCCACTTCGTCTTTTACATTCCGGGCGAACCGTCCTTTGCCACGCGTCTTTCCTTCCCACCATCCCAGTGGCGCCCTTCTCTCCGCGGACCCTCCATCACTTCTTCCTCCGTCCTTCGATACCCTCCCTCCTGCCGGCTCCCCATCGCCTTCCCTTTATTCTTATGTGTCTTTCGCTTCATACCCACCTTCCTCTCGCTCATCATCTCCCCGCACCCTCCCCTCTCTACTTCGTTCTTCACCTTCACCTTCATCTCCCCTAACCCTCCTTTGACCCTCTCGTTCTTTCACTCCCTCCCGCCTTTCTATCACGCTTCTCATTATTCCATGCCTCCGTCCCTCCTCCTCCCTCTTTCTCCTTCTCGTCTCATCTATCCTTTGCACGACACAAAACTGATCACGCTCCCCCCAGACGCTCGCCTGGATGCTACCCCCGCTCGTCACAATTCGCCGGCCAAGTAAATCGGCGATCGTGCACTCGAGGTGCGTATCCCTCTCGTTTCTTTCACTTCCCCGCTTCCTTCCTCTTTTTCTTCTGGCGTTTGGGATGCGGGGCATGGATGACGGGGAGTGCGCGAACGTAGTGGGGAGGCTGGGACTGCCGTCGGTGCGGGGGCGCAGTGCGCGAAACGGAAGCGGGGAGGCTGCGGGCGGGACCGTGGTACGCTGACGTCTCTTCATCGCGGACACGCCGCGTGCGTGGGGCTGCTGTAAGGGGTGTGGACGTTACCGCTCCTGTGCTCCGTCCCCATCGCCTTTTCTTCTCTGCATTGCGGGAGGGCGCAAGGGAGTCGTGCGCGCGCGCGTGGTGACGCTAGGCCATGCGCGAGGAAGAACTGTTTCGTTGCCACGGGGCCGGGCGTTGTGCTGCGACGTACGGGGCGCACCTGGCGCTTCGCGTTCGGTGTCTTTGTCTCTTCGTGCACGATGAGAAGGGGCCTCAAAGGGTCGAAGGACGTGCACAAATTGCGAGATGTCGACGTCGGCGTGTTGCCTCCTTCTTACTTGCCTTGTGCGAGATTCTGCGGGGGGCGGAGATGGCGCGTGGGTGATAGGCGGGTCGCCTCTTATTTCTCTTGGCGTAGCGAGAGAGGCGAGCGCACGAGCGAGTCGAGTCGAACCGCGCGGGGGACGGGGATCCGGGAAGAGCTGCACGCGCGGCTTCGACGTTGCGCGGCGAGCCAGCCATTGGTCGGAGGTCGCGGGGCGGTGTGTTTGGCGGAGACACACAGCAATGATGGGGGAGAACGGTAGGCGGGCGGCTTTGAAGCTCGGGGTGGGTTCGGAGGGAGTGCAGTGTGGGTGGATTCCTTGCCGTCCCGCGGGGCGTCCGTCATTGGCGGCTGCGCTTTTCCCATGTGCGCGCACAATGGGGATCACGCCGCGGCGCTGCTGCTTCGCGCGGTGCTGGCATGGATCAACGCCGATCACGCGTCCCCTGTCGTGCGGCAGGTGGTGCGGCTCGCATGCGTCGGGATTCAGAGACGCTGACGCTGACGCCCGCCTCTTTCGATGTGCCCCCATTGTCTGCTTCCGCGCTTTCGCAAGCCTCGTCCTTGTCGTTTCTTCTTCTTCCTTCATTCGCTTGCATTCCATTTCCCGTTCTTCTCTTCTCGCCCGCCCGTCATCCACTTTACTAATCCCTTTCTCTTTCGTGCAGTATCGCGACCGTAAACGCCTCGTGCAGGCACCGCGTCCTTGCCGCGCAGACGCTGCGCTCGCTCACGGGGGAGGCGGAGACTTTGAGGAGGGTGAGTCTGGGTCCTTCACTTGTTTTTTCTGTTTTCGGGCCATTTGCTGGCGGGAGAATACTCGTCAGGCGCTGGGGCTGAGGATGAGGATGAAGCGGACTGGCCTTCGTGGAGGACGGGGACGCTTCCTCGCTGTCTCCATCCTGAATCTGAATGCGCATAAAAGCGGGGAAGGGATACTTGCATTCGACACGCTGGCGGCTGCTGGCGTGGCGATGACGTCACCACTTTGCCCTCTGCGCTTGCGGCGTCCTCCTCTGTCTGCGACTTCCGCGTTGCGAGTCGTGTACGGGTCAATCGATGGTGATTATCCGCGATAGCATGGCGCGCGCCGAGCTCACGTCTGCTCTACATCTTCGTCGGTGGTGGCAGCGTGCGTTTGCAGTCGCGGTCTTCGCCGATGATTAGCCGCGTAGGGGACCGCTTGCGAGGGTCGGTGGCGATTCCTCGCTCCGTCGTTCTTCTCCCCGCTCTCTTTATCTCCTTCTTGCGATTCCCCTACCCGACGCTGACATCTTCTTGTTTCGCAGGAGATCAATGAATGGCGCGCCCGGGCGCGCGTCCCGCCGCTTGCCACTCCCGTCCGCGCCGACGCGTACGAGGTGGTATTGCGCGCCGAGACGGAGGACTTCGACCTCCTCGAGGAAGGGCTTGAGCTCGAGGAGGAAGAGGATGAGATGCAGCAGGAGGACACCAAGAACACCCGTAACGGCAACGACTCCCCCGTGTCGCCGCACACGCAGAGACAGCGAACGACCGCTCGCGCGCACGGAGCACCAGTGTCGGCACCATGCCCCACTTCGCGCGCGAGTCCGTTGCTGCGTTTCACAGCGCTGCGTCCACGGCCGTCTGCCAACAACAATTCAGCGCACCGCTTCCGTTCGAGGCGTCACCGTCATCGCCCGCCAGCTCCGCGTCCGGCGGCTGGGACGGGCCTGCGACGCCGCCTGCGAGCGCCGCGCCGATGCATGGGATGATGTTGTCGCAGACGTGCGCGCACGCACACAGGCTCGCGCCGCTCCACACCAGCGTGCGGAAGATGGATTCCGAGCCCTACTTCGACGCGACGCCCAGGAGCGCGGGTGCTACGTATGACTTGGGGCTTGGCTTCGACGGGGCGGAGAGTGTCCTTCTCGGTGGAGGGGCGGGGATCGGAATGCATGCAGAGATGCGTGCCGGGGTGGGTGGAGAGGAATTCCTCGCACCCGGCGTTCCACTACCAACAGGCGGCGGTGCACAACACGATCCGTCCCAGGGAAGTTCACGAGCACCACCAGCACATGCGCGTCGCCGGGGCGGAGATGGCCGAGGCGAGCAGGATGGGGATGGGTGGGACGAGGATGGGAATGCAGATGGGCGTTGCGGCGGGGCAGTCTTGCACCAGGCGGCGCGCTTTGCTTGAGCGTCTCGCGGTCGCTGCGCGTCCCGCTGCTATCCCCCTCGCTGCTTTACCTCTTCCGGGATCTTTGTGATTCCCCTCCGTGTTCCTTCGACTCGCACGATCACCATACCAGTACCCCGTCCCCACGATCGAATATGCCTCCGCCCCGACGTACTCTTGTTCGCTCGTCATCAATAGACCCTCCATCGACCCCTTGCTTATCCATCCCGCGCCGCGCGCGCTCACCGCCATCTCGGAGCTTTTAGTCGACGTCAATGTATGGACTTCCCCACCCTCTCTTTTCGGGCTCCACCCTGCGGCTTTTGAATCCGCACCCTTTCGCTAGTATCACGACCCTGTAGGCCCACGCTCCTTACTGCCCGAATTACCTTTACTGTACCCCGTACCCTACGTACTTTTTCTTCTTGCGCGACGCTCACTCTGTCTCGTGTGCGCGTCACTGCATCTGGTTGACACTACATATCGAACTGTACAGACATATTGCAGGAGCTGTTGTAGTAGTCGCATCCATAGCTGGAGCGGGAAGTTGAATGGAATTGCAGTACCAGTACTCTGTCGGTGTTGAGTTTCCTTCTCCACGACGCCAACCGATTCAAAGTAAAATCCAGGTCCCATTCTTCCATTATAGCCTTCTCGTATTCCCATTGCTTCTGGACTTGTTTTCATAGTTCTGGGTTTGTTACCTTAGTCAAAACGGAGCGACACCAGTGCCAATTATTTTGAATTGGTATTCAAAGTCGATCGTAATGTTAGCTACTGCGAAGTCGACTCTCCCCTGAATACACAGCAGACCGAATTTGAACTTCTGAACCAACGGCGTGTGCAGAAAGCAAGTTCTGGAATTCTGAGTGTTTGCCGCACACCCGCACTTTTCGGTTGTGTTTTGCATTAAATAAGGTTTACAGCAGTTTCCAGTATCGGAGGCGCGGATCCTTGAACGTCGAAAATCTTCTGTGGCGCCTGGGAGAACTGGCGCACAAATTCGGGGCGCTTCCACAGGGTTGAATCCCGTTTCCGCCAAATAGAATACTGTCCATCCTGGTAGACTGACTCCTGGCAGGGAATAGATGTATCTATGACTCTCGAGATTCTCAGTGTCAAGTGAAAAGAGCTCTCGCCGCGTCAAAAAGAAATCACAATACGCAGAACCAGCAAGCAAGCCCGCGCAGGTTAGATCGGAGCTCAGAGCCAAGAGCTGTGCACTCGTGATGCCTTGCTCCGCGGCGATAGTTTCACAACTGTCGTTTGCCACAGCACTGTATTAGTCGGCGCACCCAGCCGTGGCAAACGGTGAGACGTTCTCGGGAGGAATCTCATGAATAAGTGTGTAATTTCCCGTCAGGAAGATGACACAGATGGCTTTGGCACAGCCTTCGCGAGCTCTGAGGAAGGGATTAGGTCCAAAATTAATATGGCAGGAAGCAGGGGCGTGCCTGGATTCCATCTCATAAGATCTGCCTCCGTGTGGTCCCAAATATTGGCTATGGAGGCTAGAATGTCGCCTTGCTGCCGTATGCGATTAGGATAGATTGATCTGCAGTCGAGAAAATGGCACGAACTGCGAGGTTGTAATAATATCTGCACGCTGCCGTTCATGTACCAGGAGCGACGTTAGTGGGAGCGGGGACGCCGGCAATAGTCAGTGCTTCCAAGCTAACCGTCGACGTGTATGGTGGGAAGGAGTAACTGAAGAGGACGAAATGGTTGAGCCGTTGGTACCAGCGGTCGCAATCCCAGTGGTGGTGGCCAAGGAAAGGGGCGGATATGGTTCCACGCGATAGTAAACGGCAGCCAACAAGTTCGTGGTAGGTAGGTAGGTAGGTAGCATTACACGGCACGGTCCCGCTCAGGAACGCCGGTTTCCAGGAAGTATCCCGATGTACACGCACTAATATAGCTACATCATCGTCCCTGGACCCCCCTGTGGAGTTACCACTGATCTCTGTGTAAACTCCATTTCAACGCGTTGGATTTCACCTGTGTTCATCCTATACAAATCTGCCAACCTCACGGAATATTCGAGCGCGAACCTGCTGCAGAACTCGCCAGCCGCGGCTGCCGCCCATTCGCCAGTTTTATTCCTGTCTTTTTTAGCCGCAGTTGAACCGGCACTAGACCCGGGAGCGGTGGGGGTGGGACTTGAGCCGGTGTTGTCGCTGTGCCAGAAGGAGCGATAGGAGAGATGCCGACTTGCTGTGAACTGAACTGGCAGGTGGAACCCAGGCTAGGGTTATAATGCTGTAGTTGACAACGATGATGTTGTCGGCGGCGGCCATGTCCGCACACGTGGCGTTAGTTGCGATAATGGATGTGATACATGCTTGTGTAAGACAATGAGACGGAAACTTGAGCGGCACAAGTGCTTGCTGCAGCGATCATGACACTGCATCCCAACAGCGCGCATTGCGCCGAGATGGATGACGTTGAATTGATTCCTGCAGGCGTCCCAGGATCGATGACGGGAGGAGTTACCGACGAGGGGTCGAATGGATCAAGGTTGCATTGTTGAGCCACGTAATCCTAGACGTTCTCCATTGCGGAAGAGAACGAAACCGGTTATGCAGCGTCGCGTTCAGGGTGGCAATTACACATTGCAAACACAGCTCGGCGGCCGGGAGGGAGAGAATGCCCGCGGAGGCATTGAAGCCTGCGATGATGGCCGAGCAATAATCTCCGGACGCTGGATCTTGGAGACATTGAATGGTGTAAGGTCAAAAAATATAGTCAACGGCGAGAGTGGGTAACGGAAAGGATAAGAAGGACGACAATGGAAGCAACTTTGGGAGCATGCGTCTCTTTTGTAGCAGTATCGAGGATCATGGCGTATCCAGCGCAAGCAGTCATACGGTAGCTAGCAAGCGAGGTGGCGCGTGTCGACTCCGTGTGCAGGGTGCTCATATCGTTCTGGTACAAGGTCGTGCTTACACTGCAGGTAATTCAGGGAACGGAACACTATTTTGCAAAGTAGCCACTCACGCCATGAGCGGGATCGTAGAATTGCACTCAATATTTGCAAACCAGGGCGGCAGCGCAGGCTGTGGAGGGGCCGGGGTGGTGGGGAGGGTGTCGTCGGTGTAAATGGAAATTCGATGGTACTTGCGGCAATTCGGGAGGCGTTCGTCGAGTAGGAGATAGACGGGAATGCATCGAGTTGGTCGATCACTGGCGCATCTAAATGGCCCGTGGCGTTGGAGAATGTCACATCGTACACACGAGTTCAATATACTAGCCGCACGTAGCGTTGATTGAAATGGACTACTGCTTCATGAGTGGCCCATGGAGAAGCTTGTTGTGAGCAGCCGGCGGCGGCCGCTTGCTCTTCTAGCTTTTTGGCGAATTTTGTAAACTTCTGACTAGTAGAGGAAAACTAAGTAAGTAACCGCAAGGCCGACAAAGGCTGCGAGGGTCGACCACGAGAAGGGATGCATGGAGGGATGGGGACGTACTACTTGGCGATCCTGCTTCCAATGACAGCATGACGCCGGCAGAAATGAATCATGGATGTGCTTGGGAAGGTTTGAACGCTGCCGTGATCAACGCAATCATCAACAGCACATGCACCTGCCATGTGGGGCAACGATTTTGGAGTTGTTGCCCTGCCTTTAGCGCTCCGCCCCACCGCCTTGCCACCGCCCTTGCTCTGCCCCCGCGAAACGAAAAGGCCTACGTATCTCAGCATGTTCTCTCCGAACTATCAGCACTATTACACTGATCTAAGGCACGGATAAGTAGGCACGAATGCCCCTTTAGCGGGTCTATGGCGGGCCGTCCAACGCGGGTCCCAGATTTCTACCTCAACTTTTGGTCAACTTTTGGTTCTTTGCCTGATCGAAACTGTCCAGGGCAACTCGTACAGTCGACTCAAAACACGAAGAGGCCTCAATTGGGGCGTTGCGCTATCCTGGGCCCGGGCCGTGCAAGTTATGCCCAACAATGGATTCAAAACAGGCTGAAGGAAGATGCGAAGTGAACGGGGCCTTGTGTTATCCATGGAATAGTCGGAGTAGGTGCGCCGTCAACAAACTGCCACACGATCTTTCTAACGAGTCAGCAACTCTATAAACACGGGCGACGTAACTCTCGACAGCCGAATCTCCTCTGGTCACCCTAGCATGAAACTCAGCTTGCGAAGTTTCGCGCCTCTAGTCAGCGCATGTGGTAATACATACCGACCCATACCGACCATCCTGTGGCGTCAACTGAATTGTCCCCAGTATTTTCTAGTGTCGTAGCACAAGGCCGCACAGCCGCTTCCAGTGCGGCCCGCTCGCGGTCCACGTTTCCCGTTGGTTCTTGCACTGCGGACATTTTAGGTCCTTTATTTTCGGTCATTTTCGCTGCGAATACCGCCACCACTTCAGCCTTGTTCCAACGGAGCTTGTTGTAACTCCAAATCAGGCTATTGCGAGCATGTACTCCGCATGCAGCGTTGATGTCCCCATTTCATTTCCAATGCAGATGCGACGATTCGTTTTGTAAGACTGTGGCGGCGGGAGGCTGAGTCTTTCTGAACGCATCTGGTTTTCATACCGTTGACCGCTGTCTCTATCAGAGTTCTCGCACATCGAACTGTGATGCCAAAGCCCAGGTGCGCGCTCGTCGGCTACCTACTACTCAAGTGGAGAGGACGAGTGTCCATTGAAGGTTTTGCTACTCCGAGGTGCGAAGTTTTGTTCTGTCGTAGTGCTCATCCAACAACTTCTTTGTCGCAGTTTGGATTTTGTGGAACCACCGGTGAGCTTGCTCGCCATCTAGAAGCCGCTTTCGGACTTCAAACACAATTTAAGGAGGATTTTTGTGAAACGGGATGCTTGAGCAACTGTAACCCTGCCCAGCCAGTGTGCTGTAACGCCAATGAACAATCCGCACTACAACGGCGCATAGGATACTACGAGGTGAGAGATTCGTTCCGTCTCCAGAATGTCCCGAGCTCACTGTGACATGCAGGGATGGGCATCGGCTCGCTCGTGCGATGCGTGGACACCCTCTACGATGATGGTCTACGTACTGACGCATGGTAAGAACTGCATGCACGACCCATAGATTCATGTTGATTTTTTGAAGTCAATTTTGCCTTTGCGTACATTTCGGACTCGTTCAAGGTCATTGAAATGACGCCGAATGATTCTACACTCTGGACCGAGACCCCTGCGCTCAAGGGGAAAAACCCTGCGATGAAAGTTTTCCTTTCCATCGGCGGTTGGACTTTCAACAATCCCGTGAGTACAGCTCAGTTTTGCTATCCGTGGCATATTCCATTGACCAACCACATTGACACAGCCTACCTCGGGCATTTTTGGCGAGCAGCAGCGCGAACACCAATAAATTCATCAAAAGCGGAATCAATGTCATGAATGCTACGACTTCGATGGTGTCGACATCGAGTGCGTCATATATTCGGATGGATGCTTTTCTTCTACTGAGTAAGGAACGCGAAGTTGGGAATATCCCGTTGTCGAGTACGTCCACCATATAACCGGCTGACTCATGCGCTCGTTGATTCATCCACAAAGATCGCGGAGGCTTCACAAACACTGAGCCACGCACAAAGTTTGAATTGATCCGTCCAAGATCGTCATGGGCCTGGGTTTCTATGGTTGATCTTTCGGGCTTTCTTCCGCTGGCTGCTCAGACCCCGGCTGTCCTTTTGCCGGTGCTGCACCTGCTGGACCATGCTCCATCAATGCTGGCACCCTCCTGTTTTCCGAGATCGAGGACATCATTGCATCCGAAGGCCCCGAGCAACTCGTGTTTGACGTGGCCGCCGCTGTGAAGTACCTCGTTTATAATACGCTGCGCATCTTTCTCCTCCTAATGCTCCGTGTGCCGGGTTATTGTGACTCGATCATTGACAGTCCCCCAGACGATTATAGCTCAGTCAGAAAACGAAACTTGGACTTCCACCAACCCCGCTACTTGGAGAAGTAAGTCGGCCTCCTCGAGACTCAACGATATTGAATCTGTTCCAGGCATTGGTTTGGCTCGTTCAAGGCCTGGTGTGTCACACGTACAGATTCAGAGCCATACTCACGACCATGTCATTTCCAGGCTAGCGAGTTAGTGAACTTTGGATTCCTCGGACTGAATGCCAGTCTCTTTTTTCCTTGCAACTGTTACGTGAACTTCCGTGCAGCTACTATCCTGGGCTGTTGACACTCGGTCCCTCGCTACACCCGTATGGAGAACTTTCTGGGCAGTTATCACTCTCGGGAACGTACGAAGCCATGGTGTTGTACACTTTCCCAAATCTCGACTTGAGCTTTCGGACGCAGGATGCCAATGCCTCCGAGAGCAACTTTGGCACCCCGGTGGTCCCAACAGATAATTTCCATAGTGGGTTATTTTCCGCCGCGCAAGATATCATCTCATCCTCCTGTGACACAGATGTTACGTCCGGGGTCAGGTGGAACGTTCAGTTATCGGGTGCTGCAGATGTGCGTATATCAAGCGTGTAAATCGTGACGCACATGTTTCAAGGCCGGGTCAGTAAATCGAAACACATTGATATTCAGTTTAGATTTGGCTAGGGCGTTCGAAAATACGAGTGCCCAGCAAGGTGCGAAAGGAGAACATCGCGACGAAAGAGCCCTAAAAAGACATGCCTGGCACGCTCAAAATGAATTGCCCCCGAGTCGAACGAGGTCTTTCGGCTCCCAAATAGCAGGGTCACTGGTACTGATCCATGAAATGCCGACGTGCGCCGCACACCAGCAGGGCTTCTAACTGCGGTGTTTGTAAGAAGAGCGCTGTCCACCCGTGGTAAGTTCCCAATTCTCACTGCCTTCCCGCCGCAGCTAAGAGATCTCAACGACGTAACTAACTAGCATGCCTCCCATGGACCACAACGATAACGACACCTCACGGAAATGGCCCAGTCGATATGGCTTCGATCTGGCTCGTAAAGGTATGCTGCAAGAAATATAATTCAACTCAAGATGGCGTCAAGTCCAACTTCTGGCATCACCAACCCTCCACCCTATCTGACTGCTGCATTCGGTCTGCCTGACGCCTCGAACACTGTGCTGGAAGCCCTGAAAAAAAATCCCAAACACAACACAGACTACCCTTCTGACTGTCGCCCACCCCTAATTGACTACCAATCTGCGATCGTTTTCTACCCGCCCCTTCGCCACCTGCTGGGTCAGTGACACTGTTCAAACAGGTTGGTCAGAGGAGAGTTTGTTCGATCAGAATGGTGTCGACACTGACACCCATGTTAGTAATTACTTCGTGAATGAGTAAGGCGGGAAATAGAACGTACACGGTCCACTTTCCCAGTAAAATACAGATCCCATCAATCCTGCATTGAGATTGACACCGACTTCCTGTGTAATGCACACGTCAAGAGCAACCTGCCTGAATTAGTAGCAGCCCGCCGGAGTTCACAAATGTTCGACTGACCGCTTTTGAAACAGTTCTCTCGATGGACAAGCCAGCAAACATATCTGCCTCAACAAATACTTGTGCATCGATGAAGCTCTCGCCAAAGACGCTGACGCTGACCCCAAGTTGTAAGCTCGGGATCAGACGAACCTGAAAAAAAAAACGTGGAATATGGGAATCCGAGGGTGGGTCAAACGTTGAATTTGCTGTTGAGAGCGCATCAAGGTCAGCTTGAGACAAAGTCCCGTTGGCTGTCCTTCCTATACAAGGTGGGATGATCGAAGAGTCTCCGTTCAATTCGAGGGTGAGAGTTTCCAAGAGAACACGATCAGTGTCCTTTTTCCGCGTTCCAGCGTTGAGTGGTGTATTGGAATTGGCGCACCGGATAGTCGTGTCGCAGTCGGTGGCAATTGCGGGAAGCGACGTTGTTGAAAAATGCCGGCGCTCGAGATTTGGCAAAGGGGAGAACAAGGCCGAAGAGCAAGACCGAAGTACCCTGTAGATTGGACAGCTGGGACAAATGGGAAGGATTTGTACAGGTCCTGAGGATACGTCGGCCATAGTCAACAGGCAGTTTTGACTGTTGAGTTTCAAGAAGTCGGTTTCAGAGGGTTCGAGTGAGCCTTCGACTCACACTAACAACATCTAGATGTCCAGGGAAGTCGCGTGGATTTCAAAATTCCTATTGGGTCCTTCGTGCAGGATGTGCGCCGGTTCAATGACCTCCGGATCGAGTTGCTGACCGACTGCAATATCGTTCTTTTGCTCCCAGCGCACCTCCCCCTGAATTTTTTTTTTTTTTTTTTTGGAGCGTTTGGTGTAATGGAATTCGGTCCGCAAAGCATTCCGAGCACATCCGCTGGTAGAACGGAAATTTCAGTATAGCCGGGAAGTTGTCCGTCCTCCTGATCTTTTTCTCCAATGTACACATACACTGTCCACTAAACAAACCATCTGAACCAGCAACATCGTCGCCCACTCTCTCCCTTTGGCCACCAACAATCCTCCACATTGGAGGGACGACTAGTACGTACGTACCGTTTATCTACATATATTGCATTCAAGTGCGAGCACTGACTGTCCGCTTCTTTCGCAGGATACGAGCATCTCCTGCCTGGAAATCGCGGACACACATCAGGAAGTGCTCCCCAGGCGCACAGGAGCTTATTGGGGCGGATCACGTCAACCCTTCGCAGCGATGGAAACTGGGAACCGTACGTCAATGAAGGTTCTCCCCGATGGGCCTCACCGCGCTCCTTTGGGATGAACTTGCGCGCACGGACATTGATGGACGTGCAATTTTGGTATCTCAGTTCAATCCGGCGTTGCCCAGGGACGCGTCAGTGGGACCGCAGTTTTAGAGGTGTGTGCTATCCCCTTTGTCTCTCAGTCTCTTCCTTTCTTCCCACTCTTCCCCATCCATCCTTCCACTCGTGGCAATCCTCCCCGACTCCTCCTTCCCCTCGCCTCGCCGATCTCTCTTTTCCTCTATTTTTTCTCTGCCCGGCCGCTGCTCCGAGTCGCACCAGCGCTGACCGTCCACTCACCGGTGGCTCTCAAATGATTGCGCCTACCAGTCAGCGCGCCGGGGCCGTGCATATCTATGCACGTCGTCGGCCAGCTTGGCCGCCATTGCCATCGACTTTGATTTTTTTTTTGGACCTCCGGAGATATCGCCATGCGTTGGGACTTTGACAGACCTCGTTTGGTTGCTACCAATGCCCATACCATACCCACTCCTCTTTTGATTCTCCCCCTTTACTATAGAATCATACCGCGAACTTTTTCCGCGAGTGGGTGTTGAATGCTGCACGACGTATGAGTCGGAGTATCTATTGCAATGTGCTGCTCGGGCTCTTCCTCCCGACGCATCGCGTTCAGTCATTTAGCCATGGCTCGGTAGGGGGTAATCCTATTCAAAAATCAAAGCCTTAAGTAGTAGTATGCGCTACAATCGTGGGTTGATCCAAGAGGTACCCACCCAAGAAATTCTCGACATCGGGTCGAAAAAGTGACTTAAGGGCTCGCGGACCCCACCCCCCCATTAGCCGAGGGTCTCACGATCACGTGTGGCCCCAAATCGGGCAATTTCCTCTGAAAAGTCGGGCGAAATCATTTTTTTCGGTCCGTTGCTGCCAGAATTCTGTCGCCCGGAATTCATCCTAATGGTTTTCCGTCAAGTGTCGTGGTCTTCAAATTTCTGCCAGGACTCCCCAAAAATCCCATTTTTTTCATGACCCTTCCAAACACGTTTTTGAGAAGTTCCGAGCAACTTCCAAAAAGTGAAATAACACCGGCCGGAGACCCCCCACCCCATAAGGCGGTGTCTCGGCATTCTCCGGCGGGTACCTCTTGGGTTGATCGTGGGCGGGGCGCCTGGGACGGACAATAATCAGCCGTGTCACACTGCCACATTTCCCTCACTCCACTCACCGTACCTTTGCCGTACCTCTATCGCGATGCAGACATTTCTACTAGGGCAGGAGGTAATCAGCCTCATAGTATCCAACCTCTTAGGGCCAGACTCGGAATCGCGGGCCCAAGATCTGGTCGCCATGGCGCGGACGTGTAAAGCATTCAAAAACCCCGCATTAAATATACTGTGGCGGAAGCAGCGTAATATCACCAACCTTATCAACTGCATGCCAGCAGATCTCTGGGAGACTGTATACATTGACGGAGTCCACACACTGGTATGTCGACGCACATCTTACCCCAAATTGTCTTACTGACTTTTCGGCACCATAGAAATCTACCAGAGAGCTCGTGGCCTCTGACTGGGAAAGAATCTCAGAGTACGCGGGCTGTGTTAAGCATTTGATATGTCAAGACCCGGAGGAGGAGGGAGAGTCTCGCGAGCCCAACTTGCTGAATGTTTATGCAGCTCTCAGTGGCGAGCACGCTCCGCACAGTTTTTTACCCAACCTTGGGGAATTGTCCTGGTATCACCGCCATCTGCCATTGGCCGCGGTTATCCAATTTCTTCTTGGACCGAGGGAACTATCCATCGATCTTGGTCTGTCCCACAACCTCCTCCTTGTCGATGCTCTGGCAGAAAGGTTTCCTCACCTTGTCTCTCTCACTGTCCAACATCAAGGCGGGGCACCACTTCCACACCATAACCACCTCCTGACCATTGTCCGTGCCCTTGCGCGGCTTGACCGTCTCACTATCCGGACTCACGACGTCGACATGTTGAGGCACGTTGGTAATATCAAGACATTGAGAACCGTAGATCTCGTGCTTGAACACGCGATGTTGGCGGTTGGGATTCCGGACAGAACTCTATTCTCACACCTGGAAGTGGCCAAATTGGAAGCCGAGGATATGTCCGACTTGGTGGCATTCGTGCGTACCATAAACAGTCCGCACCTGCGGTCCTTCAACGTCGACATTGTCGATGCGTTGCAGATAAACGGTATAGACACCCTGTACCAGAGCCTGGCTGCCCATTGCACCCATGCTCAACTTCGTGAACTCGAGGTCAACTTCACTTACTCCTATCTGATGGAGTTTCATACGTTGGGAGAAGATCCACAGGCCTCGACTAGCATCCACAACCGCTATTTCTTCCACCATTTGTTCCCTTTTTCGCAACTCACTGCAGTGGTGATCGGAGTTCCATACGGATATGACCTCGATGATGGGACTCTTTCGGACATTGCCCGAGCTTGGCCCAATCTCGAGAAATTGGTGCTAGGCTCGTATGCTAGCTATGTTCCCCAGTGCACTCTCCTAGGCCTTTACACTCTCGGTACACACTGCCCCCGCCTGTCCGCGGCGGAGCTTACTTTGGACGCGTCGAACGTCCCGACGCTTCCAACTCCGCCTGCACCACCGCTCGTCCATCGCGAACTGGTTTCATTTGACGCTGCCTTTTCCTGACTTCTTGACCCTCCGGCGGTCGCATCATTCATCGCATCCACATTTTCCAACTTGAAGCATATCAAGTGTTCGTTTCAATCGGAGGAGCATAGATTGCGTTGGATTCAGGTGAACGATATCCTGCGCGCTTGACACAGGCAGCAATCGGGTATAGTTCAACTCCCTGGGATGGTCTGAGGTCGAGAATAGCACGGGTGGGGATTTTAATCGCACGCAGTTCCCTTGTGGCCTTGAATTACCTCATCTCCCCCTTTGTAACCTGCTGTTACCTGGATTTAATCTCTCCTTCATCGTATACCCGATAACTTTCCTCGTCGCGCCGTCCATCTTCCCATCATTCTCCGCCATTGTGTCAAGAGCAGCATAGTTTCGGGAACACGCGTCGCCGAATCTGCTCTCAACGCTCGGGGGAGATTCAGTGTAAATCGAGGTACTCGCCGTCGGCGCGCGGACGCACGTCCCCACCAGATATGAGGCCATATCAGCATCAGGAAGACAGTAGTTTAATTCCACCCGAGGACGTAAAGGAAAGGCCTTGCTCTTTTTCCCCGGCTCTAGCAAACCCCACCAAAAGAACGCAATCACTTCCACATGAAAGGGAATTACTAGTCCACAGAAAGAGCAAGTGATTGCGCCGCGGTCCCAGGAAATTACATATTCAAGCGACTGACGCTGTTCAAGCATAGCCAAAATAGATGGATATACCATTTCAACGCGCACGGGACAGTCGAGTGGGACACCTACACAGCTGGAGCAGATAGCCATGTAAGTCCACGTCGAGGACAGAAGTTTGTCCTCACCTCATTATTGATTAGAGCGTTGAGCTTTCGACGGAGCCATTGGTTTGAATTCGACTCCTCCCGCGGACATCCACTGTCTTCAATCAGTTTTTTGACGTCTCCTGCCTGCTGTAAATTCGGCTAGCATCAAGAAAGAAAGAAAAAAACCACGGCCGACTGGAGGGGAATGGGAAAAATGGCCCGTCAGCCTAAGGGAAATGCAGGGACGAACAGCTACAGGGAAAAGAACGCTGGTAAAGTTGAATTTGTTTTGCTGGAACAATGGGGAAAAAAATCGAGGCCAAACTCACTCACTCACCCTCATCGTCGGTCTCAAAAGCAAGGTAGCTCGCCTTCACTAGATGCTTCTTGGCGTCGAACGTTTGAGGGAGACCGTGACTCGAAGCCACGCGCGGACATCGGGATCAAGGGCAGAGAAGAACGCGTTCGAGCCGTAGAACAAGAGACATAAAGACAAGAACAAAGATGGAAGTACGCGCGTAAGAGGGCACACAGGGTAAGAGAGAGGATCTTGACCGACGTCCGGGACGTTCAAAAAGCACTTTAATCGCAGCGGTTCCGATAGAAAACCCATTGCGAAGCAACGTAGGCAAACCTAATGCATTCGTTCCGTTCGATCCCAGTCGTCGATAAGTCCATTCCGATCCAGGAGATTACAGTAGAGACATAGATATACGGCAATGCGGGCGAGGTATAGTAGTAGCGGTGTTCCAATTGAGTCGAAGTGATGCGGAGATGCGGGGATATATGTGGACATGCGGGCGGACAGGGCGGGATGATGACGATGCGACTGAGATATGTGATGTGGAAAATGCGGGAAGATGTGTGTGTCATGTCCTGGGGTGAACGAGAAATGTAGGACCAGGAAAAACGGAGTCGGAGGGGGAACGGGAGCGGGAAGGCGACGGAGTTGGAGAGGACACAACAAACACCGTGCAACGTGAAGAACGAACAACAAGTGATACGCCTGCCGGCGTCCTTCCATGTGCACCGCCGGGAATAGCCTGCGCCCATTCCCATCCCGACGCCGAGTACAGCACAGCCAACGCGCCGGCCAACACACCCGCGCCCGCCAGCGTCGCCGCCGCCGCGCAACACTGCTCCACCTGGGCCTCCGCAGAGGGCACGTCAGAGGGGCAGCCTAAGGGAGCGCCGGAGGCCCCCGCGGACGCGGTGAGGCAGGTGCCGGGAGAGCAGGTGCCGAGGCAGGCGAGGAAGGCGGTTGTATAGTTTTGGGGCTGTGTGTGCGTTAGAGCGTGAGTGGGGAGGAAGGGGAGGGGACAAGAGTGGGAAGGTGCGGGAGAGACGTGACGGAGGAGGAGAGGAGCAGGACCTGTGGTGGGGTAGAGGGAAAAAAAGAAAGAAGAGGACGCACTGGGGACAGAAACAATCCACCACCGCCACGCTCTCGCACCCGTATCGCCAGGCAGTTCGTCACTACATCGCCAATTGTTCTTCAGCATACTGGTTCTCACATAGAACCCCTCTTTGCTCGGTAGCGAGCAAGGGGAACAGAAGGGAGGGAGGGAAGAGACGACCACACGACGAAACCCCGCTCAAGCTAGGCAGCGCCGCGCTAGTACTCGGCGTGCCGATGCTATTGCTGCTTACCCCACTGCGGCTCAGACTACTCCTACTCCCACTGGCCGAAGCGGATGCGGCGGACTTGGTAGACAGTTGCGCGCTGGCGCCACGAGTATAATCCCAATGCCGTAGTGAACGGGGTGCATCTTCTTGCTGTGTGTTTCGTTCTTGTTGACGGAACGGCACAGCTAACCCGGAGATGCGGAGGGATAGAGGCCCGTCGAAAATCAATGGAAGGTTTGGATGAAAACAAGTGCGAGGGTGATCCTGGGTGATCCCATCGGATCAGATACGGCATTGCAAATAGGAGCATACAACGTGCCATTTGAGTCTTGACCGTCATGACTAGGAGGCGGTGATGGCTGGCCGCTTCCTTTGTGCGACTCCCGTGGATTGTCTCTAGATCTGTGATGCCCGTTCTCTCTGGACTTCTCTCGCCTGGATTGCGGCGCAGTTTTTCTTTTCTCCCAGTGGTCACCTTGGACCTTGGTGGTCACTCGTTCAATCGGACGCCGTCGCCTCTCTCTTAAGATGCATTCCGTCGTCCATTCAATCTCGATCCCCTCTGCCTCTACTCTCTTTCCACCTTCCTCCACTCGAATTGTGTACGGCGCAACCTCGCTTCTCTCCTTGTCCTTGTACAAGCAAAAAAAAAACGCCGCATTACAGCTGTTGAATTCTCCCGGGCTTGAATCAAGAACGACGTCCGGCGACCCACTCGCAGCATATACCCTTCGGCAGTACTGCCGCCACTTGCATACTGTCCTTTGACTTCGAGTAGTACAGCGGCCTACAATTTGACTCTCAATGTTACTTCTCTTCTACCTGCTCTGGTCGAGCTCTCATGCACAAACGTGCTCTCTGCCCTCATTTCCACCTCTACGCAAGTCCCCGATTTATCGCAAACACATTGAGCACAAAAATGACTGCCTTCAAGATACTATCTGGGAGCTAGTTCTGCAGTATTCGAAAAGGACACATCCTCTCAATCTCTGGCTCAGTGGCCAACAAAAAATATCGAATGGAAAATCTCAATGTCTTCGGGTGGGTCCTAAAGGCCTAACTACCGCGCTCCCATAACTTTTTCCCTACTCCAGAGGACCTGGTATGCCATGGTGCGGGATATGTAGGGGTGCATTTGAACGTCATTTCGGCCACTACGTTCCCCACGATTTCTTCGACTGACCAGGATGGCGACAATCACTTGAAGTATTCTTCCCTCGCGTCTTTTTTCCCCTCGCCTCGGTACGTCATTCCCAGATTGCAGCACGAATAGCCAACGATTCTGAATCGCCCTTGTCGCACCCTCACATGGAGCTCAAAAAGGGTGCCCTCGCCGGGCTGGTACACATCCAGATTTTGACCTGATCGCAGGTTGTCGGAATGGTTACCCACCAAAAACAACCCGAACCCAACTACTCATGTTCGCCCATTTACGGGTCGACGTTCCCCGTGGTTATCCAGGTTTAGGTACGAGCCTTCAATGCGTTGAATACGCTCTCTGATTTACAGCGCATGGAAAAGGAGGGGACAGAATCTTCACGTCCTCCGGTGGATTCACCCCCATCTCTCCCGTGACGTTTTTGGTCAGGAGGGTGTTCAATACTCAAGGAGGACCTACTAAGCCATTTGTGATGTCCAGTACATGCACATTCCAACACCCGCCTCTGCGCTGCTACCACCTGGAACATGAAAGTCTTCGATACACTCCGCGTATGTCCGGGCGTGGTTTAGCCATAGTCTCGCCCGTACTGGTTGCTTCTGAAGAAGTGTGTACAAGTGATATGTCCGAGCGAATGCCATATTCAATGGGTCCTGAAATTTTGGTCCGAGCACCATCAGGTTCGTATCCAAACAAAGGTACGACGGCCTTGACTTCCGCTGAGCCCATTTCGCGATGCGGCAGAAAAAATGCGGAACCACGCTGCATCAAAATGCCCTCCGGTGGTTCGAGCTACCCTCAGATCTGCAGTCAGTTTTTCTAAATTACGGGAACGAGCTTTGTACTCAACAAGGACATGCAGGGTCAATGCAGATGGTGATTCGTCAGTTGTGAGTCGGACCAGGAATTGAGTCACAAAGTATGTTAGTCAGGCTAAACGATAGCTTCCTTTGACTTGTTTGACCGGGCAACGTGTCGACCTAAGTTAATTTGCACCGCTCAGCGGCGTTAACCTTATCAGCCACGAGGCCACGGCGCTTGTTCTTCTGCTCGAGGCTCGCAGCATACGATCACCATTTGACTCCCAACCGCCATGTCCTCCAATCCGTCTACCACTAACAACTCTTCGGGCATGGGTAATACTAAATCGAAGTTTCTCCCTTCATTCCTGGAGTTCCTCTTTTCATTTCTGGGGATTCCAGCCATTTTTGCCATGCTGGGAATGTTAGTCCCAAAACATCTGGGACCCAGTCTCCAGCTGCTTGTCTTCGGGTCAATCATGGAGGCAGGGCGTAGACTTTGCCAGTGGGTGTTCCTACGGTTCCGCTTTCGTATGTAACAGAATTGTTTTCCTTCATCTGCTTTACTCATTGGGGCTGCAGGATACTCCACAACTGCGCGGCTTGACGAGGGCGATCCGGCATATGAGTGGGTCGTGCTTTTCCTCGTATGTTGTTTCCTTCTGTTCCTTGGTCCTTAGAGTCAGTCACACGAATGACCCACTTAGATCCAAGAAGGCATATGGAAACGCTCGAGGGACTTCGTGGTCAGCGCGACCAACTCGCAGCGCAAGTGGTCTGTCAAAACATGGCCTGACCTGGAAGTGCAAGGAGAACATGTGGAGTACGTCCCGAGGTACCAGTTCCCCCAGCTCTTTCGCTGGCGTGGACACTGGGTGGAGATCAGGCATGGTAAGGACGGCAAGGGGCGGTTTACACTCTTTGGGGCGATGCAGCCTGTGTCAACTAGCATGACCCTTACGTGCGTATTCTCATATAAGATTTTTATGCTTGTGGTGACGAGTTTTGGAGATAGGATATACAGCCTGGAAATGAACCTGCTGTCGGCGTTGATTGAAGATGCGCGGACGCGGTATGTCAAGGTTAGCCAGTCGAACATAGTTGTTCATACTGCAGACTCGGTTAGTCTTGACCTTCTCTTACCTCAACAAGCACTAAACATTGGCACCCTGCCGCAACTATCAGCAACACTACAGTTCCTCGATGATCTGGACGAATACCAAGCAAAAGGTTCTTCGGCCGTTGAGGTATTACCTTTCCCCTTCTATATCTCTCTCCCTTGATTGATTAGTATATTGATCACCACGCGTAGTTCAATCATCCTCGAGGAGGGCATCTTGGAAAGTCTTGTTAAAGATGCCCAGGACTTTTTTGCCCGACAAGACTGGTACACTGAGGTCGGGATCCCATATCGGCGTGGATACCTCCTCTATGGGCCGCCGGGCACCGGAAAGAGTGTGTCTTCTATTGTTTCTCACTGTCGTTAAAGCGGAGGGTTGATGATCGATCATCTGCTTAGCATCCACCATTCATGCCGTTGCAGGCGCTCTTAACCTTGAGATATACTCACTTTCTCTGGCATCCAGTTTGTAATTCATCTTTTAAAATCTCACCCAGCCTTGATCCAATTAATCTCTCCTGCTCAGTGTGGACGACTCCTTCCTGCAGCGGGCCGCTTCCTCCATCCCACGCCACGCACTCTTCCTCATCGAGGACATTGACTGTGCCTTCACCAACCGCGACGACGAGGACAAGGGATCTATCCCTCACGCAAACAGACTCATGGACTGGAGGGGAAATCGCGGCCTGCGAGATCCGCAGGGAACGCTCGTGACGCTTTCAGGGCTGTTGAACGTGATCGATGGGGTCGGCAGCGAGGAGGGAAAGTTGTTCTTTGCAACGGTGAGTCTGTTTGCTCTCAGTTTGTATCGGCCTACATCTGGATTATGGTACTATACTGATATAATGCACAAAGACAAACTACGTTGATCGCCTTGATCCCGCGCTACTGCGCCCCGGGCGGATTGATCGCAAGGTGGAGTACAGGCTCGCGACCAGGCAGCAGGTGCATGCTCTGTTCTTGAGGTTCTTCCCACAGGCAAAATTCACCGAGTTCGTGTCCTCGCGGGGAAGCACTATTCCCCTCCTCGCGTCGCTCTTTGCCTCGTACATCCCCACCGGCGAATTCTCCACTGCGGAGCTCCAGGGCTACCTGCAATCACACAAAGACATGCCTGCAGAAGCAGTGGCGGGCGCCACGGCATGGGTACAAGCAATCCGCACGGAGCGTACAGTGAGGGACATGCGAGAGGAGGAGCGGAGGCGTCCGCTGGAACCGGATACAACTTCGGAGGGGAAAAAGGGTTGGTTCGGTTTCTTGTAAGACTAGTTCTTGAATCCCAATTTTGAAAATGTATTTAGGACGTTTTTACAAATGCTGTGTACACTGTAGAGTCATGAGGAAACCCAGAAATCTTTCGCCGTAGTGCAGTTACCTTTGGCAACCTCCGATTGTGCGGCTTCTGGATAGGCGCACGACGGTGCGGTCGACGCAGCCGGAGCTGGCCTCCTTGGGCTTCTGGGTTTTTATTGTATCCTGTGGACGGCATCAAGATGTGAATGTGAGTCTGAAACAAGGCCGAGACGCAGTGCACTGCCAACACAATTCAGTGAGGCTGCACTGCGTCTGTTGAAAGTGACTCCGTTGTTGAGATGTAGGCGGCAGTGCGATGGTGATTTTGCGTAAGTGAGGCAGTGGGTGATACTGTGACCATTGACCAATCCCAATTATTAAGTTGATTTTCTGGACGTCAACTTTTCAAAACCGCTTTGGCTCGACTCAAAGAGCCGCGCACGTAGTCTTTACAATTTTGTTCGTCTGTCACCAGAATACATGACAGAAATCTCTGCGTGCGGCCTGGGTCATGCACGCAAATAGTCCTTGGCCAGTTGGGGCTTGACGGTCTGGGTATTGGAGAATCAACCGAAGCACACCACGCCGGTGTCGGCCCACCAATGTGCTCATCTGACTTGTAGTATGTACATGACTCCGTTCGAGTTGAGTCGAGTCATGTACTTGACTCAGTCTGACTCCGTATATGACCGCCCATCCTTGATAAATACCGTAGCAATCTATTCGAACCCCCTGTGCCAGAGCCTCACTGAATATGTCATTGTGCATCAAACAGGCGGACCGGGAACTCGAGAAAGCCGGTTGATCACATCATATCATGATGGATGAGTACTTTGATCGCATAATAACAGTGACGGTTGCATTTTTCTATGGCCGCAGAGTGCGCGTTTATGTGAACAAGTTGAAAATTACATCCTATAGTAAAGCATTGACGCACAAACTGAACACCGAGTCCGGATTTGACATCACCGTGAGGTACTCTGCGCTTTACCCCTCGAAATTTACAAAAAATGAGTTCGGCTCATCGAAGTCTCGGGATGGAATTTAAAAAAAGTACCCGTCGTAAATGTGTAATACGGCGCGGGCTCGTCAGAGTCCTCATCGTCGTAGCACTGCTCGCAAAATCCAGTCATTGTCGCCTCCTCCGAGTCACTCTCGCGATAGTGATTGACCGGATTCTGTCCATGCGGCTCTATAAATGACATGTCCAGTTCGCGCAGGTCGGGGGATAGTTTCGCGATGATGAGTCGACATATCATGCACTATGTCCGCTGGTTTACTGTAACCCGGGAATTGCAGCTCGAGTGCGTGAATCGGACGGTTGGATAGGACGTCTCGGCGAGGAACATAGGACCGCAAAAACGATTGGGAGATCGGGAGTGCTGAGAAACTCAGAATTTCGGTGAGGGAAACTGGAGTGGAGAGCGCAGCTAAGCGTTCAACGCGTGAGCGGTCCTGCAGGAATGCGAAAAATAGCGGGGAGCTTTCTACAGACACTGAGATATGCGATCCACGAGGTCGTAGAGGATCTCTCCCGGAACAAAGGCGTCGAGTTTGTACTATGGAGTCCCCGTCTGGCCCATCCAACAGATGTAAGGAGCGTATTGCGATTGGGGAGACGATGTTCAGCGAGAAAAGTTGCCCACTTTACTGGCCGAGTTGCCCCGAGATCATCAGTTGTTTGAGACGTAGTGGAGACGCGAGGCGGCAGGTGATCTCGCAATCAGTGAGCGTCTGGGGAAGTTGGTGGACTGCGGATAGATAATGTCGGCTTAGGACAGAAATCTCGATGGCCTCGGAATATTTCCATGACAAATCCAGCTCGAAGCTCGAAGCTACCAATAAACGTCAACCGGCGACATGCCGCCTGTTCTGGACGCACTTGAGCCGCGAGAGGGCTAAAGCGATATACATGCAGAAATCCGTCCAGTTTTTGAGGGGTGATATCTGCAGTGTAAGACGCACGGAATATCTGTTCATAAAACAAGAGCGGTTGACATATGTCGCGGGACAAGCGGCACACGAGACCCAGGCGCCGAAGACGACGGTTCTGGCAGTACCTCCAGCATCGTTCCCAGACTTCGACTGGGAGACTCTGCGAAGAGCAGAAGGTATCTGAGGGGCCCATCGAGAGCGCTGGAAGTATAGTAAGCCATGTCGAGCAGGAGCTTTGAAAACCTTTTCCCAGTTTGCGAGGTTTGTAGGAGAGTGGGACTCCCACTCTCATATCCAGCGCTCTAAAAGACTCGACTTCCTGTTAGCCTGTCAAGCAACTACGGACAAAGAGCCAAAAGTGCGCCATCACTGCCGAAGGACAATAAGTTGAGGGTCTGCCAGTGGAGCCACTCAAGCGGTACAGCACCAGGAGCAACAGAAGCGGGCGGCAATAATCGTCAAGACCCGTGTGGTCGCAAGACTAGGACCAGGTCCCCGATGAGAATGGATGGATGTCTTGCTGGACACTTTTGGTATTCGCATCTCAGTCGCGCCCAAGTCGCGCCGCAAAACTTCAAAGCATCCCGATTCCCAGATCTAGCAGGCTACTTAATGACAATGCACCGCACTATCCTGTTTCCAATGCAGCGGTGACCGTGATGCGGGACTTGTCGTGGACGCTTGACGGAAAAGCTAGGATTCTTGAGGAAGACAAGAGGCAAAATGCAAAATGCCATAAGGTTCTGCACGTGATGAAACGCGCAAGCATGAGCAGCCAAGCTACACCAAACATGGAAACGTATACACGTGTTCAGTACTAGTTAACGGAAACGCAAGAGGACCGTCAAATGTTGCTTTTGGGCTAAAAAACCAACGCAGAGTAATGCTACGAGCGCTGCATTGGTCTTGCGATTCTTGTGACTATGGATAGCTATGGATCTGCGGCTGCCACGACAAGTTAGTGAGAGCGGCGGCGAGACCTAGGAACCCGGAACGAGACCACGATATCAACTCGGTGAGAGTCGAACTGATACTGCTAAAAAGTAAACTCCACGGCCATTCTTTCCCAATAAGCCGTAGGGAGGCCATCCCGGTGCATAACAGGAGAACCGAGATGAGGTGCTCCAGATGGGAGTCGTCTTCTTGTACAGGGGATGGGTATCCCTTGGTAATTAACTGTAGAGATGGACCCATGAGACGAGGCAGCGCTGGAGTGTAAACACCCTGGAGACCAACGGAATCCAGCGTCTTGGACGAGTTGGTGAACAGCCAAGACACTTGTTGGGTGGTCAGCATCGTGCGCTTCAGATCCAACTGCCTGAGCCGGCCTATTCGGGTGGGGATGTCAGGTAGGCTGTCCCCGACTTAATCAGTTCCATCGAGACCATCCGTATGGGCGATATATGGGCGATATGCTGTCCAAAAATTAGTGGAAATTTACAGGGTTTTTGGTTGCAGCTTGCATCTGCAGTGTTGAGATTGGGTGACATCCTCCGGGCTGATATCTCCCATCTGGGTTATGCACCTCTCGGCGGCTAACCTCGGATCAACAGTCCATCATGATTTGCGATCAGTTCAACTATCGGCTCATGTTTGGAACCCGCCGGAACTCGAATCCATACGTTGCAGATCTGGTAACATTATAGGCCTCTAATGGCTTTCTAATACGCTTCTACAACAGCTCATGGAGAGTGTAAGCTCGGATTTCCCGCAGGAATGCGGTAAATTACTATTTTCACCTCAGTTTGTTGCAATGAGCCCGGTGGGAGTTGGGTGCTCTCATTTAGTGAAGAAACACGGACCCGGGCAATTTAATCCCTCAGGTAAGACTACAAAAGTCTTCCTGTTGATTTGAAACGTTTTCCAACGCCATAAATCTAATCACCTTCCCGTTATGGCTTTCGGCATTCAACGGCATCATTGTTGTCATCAATCCTATCAAAACCGTCGAACTTTTTCAACAACAAGTCCTACAGATGTCAACCTTTGGCCCTGAGGTCGGATTCAACCCTCTAGCAATCGATTGAGACCGTTTGTTTTTCCTTGTAAGTAGTTTCGACAGAATCCGGGAGATGCGACCAAAAAACCTGTATCCATGGAGATGCAACCAGGAAATAATTTTTGGACAGTATATATGCCATAGCATCCGCCATCAACGATCGTTGGCCAGTTGGCTTACCACGAAGAATTTCACTGCGGAATATGGATAGATGCGGGAGCTGGAGCATTTGAAGGTTGATAAATGTTCCCTCGAACCCGTCTGAGAAATCATGGCGGTAGCCCGTGATCTGTATATTTCGAACGGTGGCAGAGCATCGGGCAACCCCGCGAAGCCGAGGGTGATCGAAAAACGGTCCCAGGACCGATTAAATCCGACCAGGACCGTTTTTAGCCGACGGGACCGTTTGGAGCACGTGATCACGTGAAAGTTTGCCCACGGGGAGGGAGCCAAACACATTGACAGCTCACCCGCACCTTGCCCGCACCCAAAGCGCCCCCAATCCCGCCGACAAGGCAACAAGCCCCGGGATCCAAGCAAGCCCTCAGGACATATCTAAGCGCCTCAAATATCAACTCTACCTCTCTGTGCAGTCGTCCCATGGACCCGCGCGGAAAACCTCTGAAAGTGTGGCCAAGAAGCGGCCTCTTTTTACTCTGCATCTGCGCCCGAGGCTCGGTTGCCTCTCGCATGGAGCCCCATGGAGCCCCAGATACTAGGTAACTGCCAGCCGAGACGGTGGAGACATATGATCTAGTGCTGGTACGTCCCGAAGCTTTGCATGTATTCCCTTTCTCTACTTTATCCACGCGTCTACGCGGCGTCTAACACGCACCCACGCGTACCCTGTAAAGCGTTGGATCCACATTGATATACATGTTCGCTCACCTTGTATTTGACAGGATCTTTCGCTTTACCTTTCACGTTCAGGTGAAGCGATGATTCAAAATGGTTGATTCAATTGAGAAATGGATTTGCAAACCGCGCTGCACATGAGGCGGACGGCGAGAAGGTGCATGCATCTATGCATCAAGTGGGTGTAAGGCTGGAAAGCCGTGCAGCCAATCGAGCGGTGGATAGCTCCTTGTGTCCTGCCGGTCCCAACGAAGCTGCAGGCGCCTCGCGGGATGCGACTACGCGCCGCCGTGCAGCGTCTGCTGCTGCAGGGGCTGGTGAGGCCACAAGTGTGCTTATTTTGTCCTTGATTGTGCACTACATTTTGCAATATGGGTAGGGCTGTTGTCTGTGTTCCAAAGACTCTCTAACACGTACAATAGATATATTTTGACCTAACACTACGAGGAGGAAACCGGTTTCCTCTTAGCCGACGGAACAATTTTACCTGTGTCGGACCGGACAGAAGATATATTCCGGTATCCGCATCGGTGTGTGATATCTCAAAGGAGTGCCAGCGGTCTGACTATCGCTTACTTGCCGAAATGATTGGCTGATACACAGGTTACTTCTCAGCTAGCGCTCTTCAAGAATCAACATGCTCTCTGTTGCTCATCGCCCGCGCCGCCTCCCTGAAGTCAACCAGTGTCCGCCTCTCTGCCTGATCTCATAACTGTGCTTGCTGCAAGACAATTTTTTTTTCGCCGACACTTGAGATCAACTGATGTACTCATCCCGGATTCCCGGTCCACCTCGTCTCCGTCTCCGTGTCTGTGTAGTTTGTTCCTTCATCGAGGATTCTGGCGCAAAGAAAGAGAAGGTGTATGTATATTTTACCTTCTGGAATATCTTCTACTGGCTTTATGGAAGCTTCAAATATTGTTGGACTCTCCTCCGCGACATCGAGTATCTACCCATGAATTATGTTGCAAACTCAAGCACACGAACGGCACCAGCACGATCCGTAGGCCACATTTTGGGAGCCCTCATCTTGCGTTTATCTCCCGCTTCCCTGCCCTTCGGATGCTCTATTTCTTCAAGTGCACATCTCCGGCGGTAAACTGGTGGCGGGGTCCTGCTCGCTGATCACTTCTGAAACACCCCTGCTTTTTCTCCTCTGCACTCACCATGGCAGAATTTGACCCCGGGACTGTGCTCCAGATGCTGGCGCTTGTTGCAGGTAACCGTGTTAAATTCGTAAAGGACTGGAAAGCCTCGGTAAGCAAACTTCCTCTCTGACTTCAGTGCAAGATGTGACGAGAATGCAGACAAAACAACAGCTCAGTACCTGGCTCAACGGGCATCCAGCAGAGCTTCGACAGGATCCCCAGCTCATCCGCCAACTTGATTGGGAGGCCAACGTCGTCGAATATGTCACCTATGTGCATACAGAGAGCCGCCATCACGGAAACTCAAAAGCACTCAGCCCCAAACTCCTACCCAAAGGAATTCCCATCTTCGGGCCGAAATTTATGCCTCCTACGTTTCTCGAAGCGAAAAAGCGGAGCCCTACCACCATCCAACCGGCTGTACAATACATTTGCCCTTTGAACGTGGTCCACCCATTTTATTACGACGGCATTGGTAAATGCCCTCAATGCGACTCGACTGAGATTACCTGGGATGGCTGGACAGGGGCAGGCTCTCGGGAGGTGCACGGGCTTCGTTTGGAGGAGAAAGCGATTGGGTTTCAGTTGCGCTGCAAGCCTTGCGAAAAGAAGTATGGTAAAGGCGGTTCTGACGTGGGTGCAAAGAATGCAAAAGGCGAGAGACTTGGGTACTCCTTTGCGACAACCAATACCAAATTCTGGGATGCCTGGAAGCATTGGGAAATCCCACGTTCGAACTTTACTTCCCTTGGCTTATTTTGCAGAACTGATCTTTCGAATAGGCGGCATACCCTACTTCTTTTACCGCTGCGCCTTGACACGGGACTTGTTTGATTTGATTGTTGAGATTCGCCCATCAACGACGTCTGGAAAACTCGCGGAGAATATCAAACGTATGTCGCCGTAATTCATTAGTTCAATATTAATTTTACCCAGAACTCCATCTCCTCGAGTACAAGCAACGTCACTTGGAGTATCTACAAGCATTCAAAGCTCGTACTGTTCCAGGTATCGGTGATCCGAGCCCACTGACCACATTTTCGGTGCACAATGACCCAACGGCAGATAATGGCAAGTCAATCACCGACGACTTGATAACCGACGTCTTCCTAGAGTTTTCTAACCGCACCCGAATCGAGGAGTGTGGAAAGTACTTGTGCACTCTCGTAGGTACGTTCTCACTTTTTTTGACCATCTGTTTCGCGCAAGCGGATGTTGAATTGCCTTTCAGCGATCTGCATGAATCTTGACAACACATTTAAGGCAGCTGGCAAGGCTACAGTCGTGGACGAGTCCAAGGCGCACACGAAGCTCATGAAAGGGGGTATTCTCAGCATTTTGAACGAAAGGAACGAAATAATTTCCTGGGTATAATTTTATTGCGTGTCCCGCGACATCAGCTTACAAAAATTGCTAGCGCTTTTGCCAATCAGGATCTGTGAACGAAATCGTAGAGCTTCTCGAGGGCCTGAAGGCACGCCTGGATCTCCTAGGTGTCCCGTATCCAGAAGCAGTCACCGTCGACAATTGCTGCCATGTCCGGAACCAGATTTTGGGTGTACTTCCTTTGATTAAAATTCTTCTCGACGTGTATCATTTCATGATGCGGCAAGCATTTCTTTAGTTCTGAAAGGCTCCGTTTAACGAAGAATTTCACAGATATGGGTCAGTCATCCTCAACGGTGTCAAAAACCCGCACCGTGGGGAGGTTCTCAAAGATATTTGTGATGCAATTATCAAGATGCCGGCGTCCAAAGATGCCCCTGCGAAGTATTGGTCTCAAGCAGACCAGAAGTCACGGCTTGCGGACGCTTTTGACAAGTGGGCTGTACGCGGTGGAGTGTGGTCTGCAGCAGCGCAGAATGTGAGTTTAAAACTGCATGCAACTCAATATTTTGACTCGTCTTGTTCAGGTACATGCCGCCCAAATGCAGCACGTCGCAAAGGGGTGTCTGGCACGACCAAGAGACGACATTGCGACCGATGGAAGCCGTATAGAGGGCTCCCATAAGGGTTGGAATAGCCTCCAGTGTTCTGTCGCAAGCGGACTGGAGCTCCAGACCGCGTTGGGCCACGATTTTGTGCTACGACGCAACGTCCGTAATGCATTCAACGGCAAAATCAAGTCCAACGAACCATTTGTGTTGTCGACCTTTGGATCGCATCATCTAGGTCTCGTCGACGCCGCGGCCGCATCCTGGAACGATCTCTTACCAGTATCTAAAGCAAACTCGTCGCTGGTTCCCTTGCCTCGGTTGAAGGATGTCAACAGCGGCGAAAGATTCGGCCTTGTGAACTCACGCAATACAGATACTTTCGGCGGCTTATACACCATCAAGGCGGAGGCCAAGGACGATCTACAGCTTGTCGATGAGCTTGATTCGGAGGAGCAGAGGGACCTAATGCAGGAACTTGACCTCGATCCGGTGTCTTTTCTTCAACCAATGCCGTCCACTGAATCATCTACAACCAAGGTAAGATCACTTCTTTCCACAAAAGCGTATGAATATAATGTGTTTGCTTAGAAGGTCTCTGCCGATTTGCTTCTGTCCGACAACATGACAATTATTGTAAGCATTTCGTAGATTTCAACACGTTGGCTCACCATTATTTACAAGGATGTCGACGTCGCCTCTGGAATAGCCAGTTCGCCGGGGAGCTTGTCCCGGGGCACGAAACGCAAGACTTGCCCTGACGATGTAAGTAGATTCATGTTAAATGTGTGCCCCAGGCTCGCTCATTGTCATTTATTCCCAGACTCCTGGACCTCCGAGTCTACCTCAAGAAACTCCCGTTGTATTGCCCGAAGAAGGCCCAGACGCTAAAAAACAACGCATCGATCCTCCGGTAGGTCTGATATACTCTCATGCAAAACTGTTGTTGACGACTTCAAACCACACTAGTTGTACTCACTGTTTACTCGACCTGCTCCTGTTGCGTCAAGGGTCAGTACGACACCCGCCCCATCACATTCTTGTACGCTTCTTTCCCTTGCCGACTTGGATACACCCCTAGCGCAGCCTATCCAACAGCCGGGTCTGCCCAAGTTGACGCCGTCCCAGCAACTCTTTTCAAAATTTACTGGTATCAACCCGCGTGCCTTGAAGGTTGGTGATGGGGCAGAGTTTTACTTGCTCATGAACATGCGAGCGGAATTTCAATGGAAGTCATTTGAGATGACGCCTAAGAGGTGGGTTGAGGCAACAGTCGAGTATAATGCTCGCCTGGAGGCAGCAGCCGGGAACTCAGGCCCTGAAGTCGTCAAGAAGCATCCCCGGGCCCTCATGGAGAAATTGGGCGAGATAGAGCCCAAAATTATCCAGCGCATCGCTAATAACAATTTCAAATGTGAGTGGATAGTCGCCGTAGATGCTGTTGACTTACCTCACGTAATTAGCGGCCAAGGGAGGCACAGCGTTTTGGTCCAGGCACTGCAACGCGGTTTCCTTTGTTAAAATGGAACCCGGAAGCGAAGGTGGTTCAAACGGCGGACCGACGTCGTCCAACGGAAAAGCGGCAAGTACCTACCTTTCGCAATCCAAGCTTGCACTGATACAGACATCCCATTCAGCGAAAACAACAAACTTGCGCACGCTGTTTGACAGTCAAGTATCCCGGTCCGAAGGATTCAGCAGAGAATCACAAGAAGGTATACTGCTCGGATGGGTTCAAGACGAAAATTGTGGGTGATACTGCGGCTCCATGGCCCCTTCCAGCGGGTATCTTCACCAAAGGGGCGGAGTTCCATCCCTTTGCCTTCCTCGAACAAGTCAGGGAGGTATATGCGAGGTTGGTTATTGACGGCGTCACCCTCGAGGACCTCAGCCTTGAACACGACGCGCTGATGAAACTTCTTGGAGCTCGATTCGTTGTGGACCCTTCGAGCAGGGCCGTTATGTTCAAACTTTTCGATGACTTCACCATCCCAGCAGCGGATAATGTCCCAGACACTCTCATCGTTGACTACAATGGTTCAAAGCACTTACTTGTGAACTGCCTGAAGGATTAATTCGCTACAAGTTCATGTGTACCCGTTGATATTAATGCGCGCAGTTCAGCTGGAGTCGGTCATTCAAGCCAAGGATAGAAACTAGTGTGAAGCCGAGTTCAATTGTTCGTTGTAGGGTGCACAGCAGGTAAACCCTTGTGTTTTGACTACATCCAAGCGTCGGATTCCAAGTGTCTTGACGCTCGGTGTTCAAGTTTACATACATGCGATTCACTCGGTAATGCATACTGCCTCGCATACCGGGGTTTCGAGGGTAAATAAATGGACATTGTGTTCGGTCATGTAGCAATTTTGTCCGGTCGGACATCGCCGATTGCGTGCACTATTCAACTTATCAGATGAAGAACTGCAGCAGTTGCAGTACAGCCAGCACCTGGGAATGAGAAATAGGAGGAAGACTTGAAGTTATGGGTGACAACGGTCAATGGGGAGCACGACGAGGCCAAGGCTTGCGCGCGACGGATCTGCAGCGAGTGTGTCATGTACTTGGTACACCCATTCACAACTCATCCGGAAGTCAACCCGTTGGGGGCTCGCGATGCGTACATGAAGGCTTACGTAGAGTAGACAGTGCGTCAGCCTGAAGCTCGGGGCCTGACTGCACCTCGCGATTTTTTTGAACTGTCAATGAGTTCACAGGAATTAGATACCTACTTATAACGCAGCATTCCCCAAACAAAATTCAATCTGAAGTGTTTGAAATAAGGCCGAGGACTGACTCGGGAGAGGCAGGTCTTGAAGGGACGCAGTTGGGAGGAATCTATCCGGGGTTTGCGCTTCAACCAGGGCTTAAAATCGATCACAGCCATAGAAGATGGAGGAAGTAAGCCCAGTTTTGATAAATTCCGGGTCCGACCTGGATAACTTGTGAGCAAACACACAGTTGAATAATAATTGGAGGATGGTGCAAGGCAGTAAGTGGAAAACCCTTGGTCCGATCGTCAGCCAGATCGGGATTCCCCTCGGCTCGCAGAGGCGTTTTCCCAGCATAGAAAACCCTCGGAATGACCGATTTTTCCGTGAGTGACTCACCGGTCCGGCACCGCGTCAAAGACCATTTACTACTTACTTTCAGTCACTCGTCTAACATGCGAGGTACGAGCATAGAGCGTCTGTCTACGAGAGACTAAGTCACTCGTGGCTCACCACGAAACGAGCGATGAACAAGCCACTTGGAAGGCAGAAACGGCTGTTTAACATGGGAGAAAATTACCTCAGTTCAAACAGTCGTTCGTTTTGGGCAAGTTCCCCTGGATAATATATTGCTGGCTATTATTCCCCGAAGCTGCGACTGAACGCGACACTTTTAGTAAGTCAAGCCTCCGTCACAGAAATACTGTCGTCGGTCTGATGGCACAGCAGGTAGTGCACCAGCTCTCACTGGATAGTCTGGAGGGGTTTAAGCTGGAGGCCCTCGTTCGACTCAGGGTCAGGCCGTTTCAGGTTCGACATTTCATTTTTTGCCTCACTTTTTATACACCCACACTCACTTCTCGTACCGTCTCCGCTACGCATTGCGCAATATCCGAGCAACAATTGCTGCTCAGCCCAAAGCTTTAAGCTTACGAGTCCGAAGAGCGCGCAAATTAAACACCGAGAGCCTCCAAGGGGAATTCTACAAGGCACCGCTATGACGGACGAAACGTTGCAAATTAAATATGGAACAAATTTCGGGTCTGGTAAGTTTTTTATTTTTCTCATGTCCCAGATTCTATTGGCGGGCCATCCCTGCGTATGATATGAGGTCTTTATACCCTGTTCTCGAGGAAATCGACCTCCAACGCGAGGAGCAGCAAGCCTGACGGTGACATCAGACACATCTGATGGTGTCGGGATTCTCCGGCCGGGGCAAAAAAACACCAACTACTACCTGCCAAGGCAGTAAATATGGTCAGTTCACATCTCGCAGTGCATCAAGAGGCCCCCGGTCACTACCTTTGGGTCCCGTCCGCCCGTAGCATAAATCAACGACAGTTTGAGAAAGGTCTATCTCCAGAACTGGCCATCTCTGGGGTTTTTCGCCTATCTGCAGCGACAGCTAGAGGTCAGATTAGGCCAATTCCAGGGGTGTAGGTGAAAACTGGGGTTTTTGAGGCTTCCAGCGCTGATTTGGAGCGTGGGAACGCGATTTGATTGCATAAATCAGCCAAAATTCGGGATTTTTGAGCGGACCGAGTTCAAAGGTAGTGACCGGGGGCCTGCATCAAGGGCATCCCAGCATGCGGGCTTCCGTCGGATATGCAGAAACTTTGGAAAATTCTTGGGCTGATACCGTTTGAAGTTGGCGTCCAAAAATATATTCTGTGCATGAGGCATATCACACTGGGTTTTTGAACCCAGCGTATAGCAGCTCTCAAGCAGACAGACAAGCAACCTAAGCCTTGTCTGAATTTGAGTTGAACATCTCTTGCACAGGCCGGAAAGTCCCGGGCACCATCAAAGGTGTCTGATGTCGCCGGTGGGCCTGCTGCCCGGCGTCCTGGATGCTGGGTTCTTCGAAACCAAGCATAAACGACGGGGATTATACACAGGGGTAGCCTACAGAGGGAATCTGGCATCTGAGAAAAATAAAAAGTTTCAAAACCCGAAATATATTCCGTCTTTTATTTTGCAACGTTTCGTCCGTCATACACCGCACCCCCCCCCCAAAAAAAAAAAAAAAAAAAGCACAAAAATTCATGGTTCAGTCCCGAGTCGAGCGGGTATTTTGCACAAGCGATGTGGATGAAGGAACAGATGCGCGCCGCGCGCAACCGAGCCTTGCTTGAGTCTTTGGACTTGTCGATCGAATCAACCAAACATTTGATTGGAGTTGACGACAAGGGGAAGGAGTAGACAAGACGAGGATCCTGGCATAGAACAGGAGGATAATCCAGAATATCTATTGGAAACCCCTCCACACAAATGAAACGACATGAGAGCAAAGAACAAGCTCAAATTCTCGATGGCTCAGTCCCAGGTCGAGCAGTGGTCGCCAGCCTGAGGTCTAATCCATTATTATTACTGTCACGGTCGTATTTGACCCTGCACCGCGTACCACAGAGCCTTGCATTAGCGTTGTCGTACGTGATGAATCTGTTCTTGATACCTGGTAACAGTTCAATCCGTCAGAACGAGGGCAAAACAACTTGGCAAATCTCATACTAACCGGCCCAGCGGAGCCAACCAGGAAACTGGGGAATGGGAGAGGCGCACAAAGCACCACGGGCCGTTTTTAGGGGAGGGAGGCGGAAGAAGGAAGGGGAATTGCGCGGTGAAAGGAGGGAGCGGAGGCACGGAAGAAGGTGGCAATGTGGTAAACGGGAGGGGTAAAAGAGCAAAGCAACGCTAGAGAGCGCGCGAGGTGAAAAGGGAGGGAATAGTAAAGGAGGGAAGGACACGTCACGCAACAGCGTGCGCAACACATAGAGGCTCGAGAGGATACACTGCCCGAGCGCGAGCAGCATGAACACCGGGTGCGGGGTGTACGGGTGTTTTCTGCGTCCACACAACATCATCAGCCTTTCTTGATATTTACTCTGTTGGAGAAGCAAAAGACACGGACCTTGACTTGATAAACACGGGCAGCGCGGGGTCGAGCGCGGCGTGCACCGCGAGCGTCACGAGAGCGGATGGGGGCGAGGGCGCGCTGGTGCGGGTTACTGTGAAGAAAAACGGGGAATTAAGTAAGATTTATGCAAAGGAGACGAAGAAGAAGGATTGAAAACGGCTGAATGCGTAGGATGGAATAATGCGTCCTTCAAGGCCAGAATCCCGGCGCCAACTTGGCTGGGAACACCCGGATAATCTCTGGAATGCGGACAATCTGGATGTAGTCTGTTTGAATCGTGTTAGGACCAAGTGGGATGGCAAGTCGTGCACCACTTGACATCCTACTGATTTTATATTCTAATTCGGCTTCCAACACGAGCCCAAATGGGAAGCCAGGTTGGTCTTTGAAACACTCAAAAGAAATAAGGCTGGAAGAAAAACACGCACCCGTCTACCACGCCTTCCTAACCACCATAACCGGCAGCACGCCACCACCCACCCACAACGCCGCTCCAGCACCCAGCAGACGCGTCAGCACAAGGCCGCCCACGTACACTAGACACAAAGCAGCAGAAGCAAGCACAAGGAGGAAAGTGTACGGGAAAATTCGACCAGTTGGCAGTGAGACGCGCGAAGAACAGCTTTGGCAAGCGGCTCGGACAGGTGCGCCACGGGCGGAACGAGCGGTGCTGCGCTGCTGCGTAGAGGGGTGATTATTGCGCGTATAGGCGTTGGAGCTCCTGCAGCAGAGGCGCGCGACATTGGCACGCGATGCGCGTGGAAGAGAGGATCGGATTTTGGCCGTGTTTGGCAAAGGCTTTGATGCATGCCCAAATTCAGGGCAGGGCCCGGGGCGGTGCACCCTCTTTCTCTCTTCGGCTTCCGTAGCCTTCCCAGCCTTCCTGAGTCCTCACTCGCCATTGCAAACGCGCCCGATCCTGGCCAACCACGCTGTTTGTTCGCCCACTCGTCTCACCCACCGTCAGCGCATTGAGTCAGGGCAAGTCAATGCCGTTCGCGCCTCTCGCTCAAGCGCCGTGTAACCCGCCACGGCGGCGGTGATTCGTGTCCTGCGAGCAAGCCAGCGTCACAATTGGATCCCCTTCTCTCTACCCTGGCCCTCTGCGCGCTGCACACTGCACCTCGTCCACACCATATGCTTCCGTCTTCCTCGCACAATGCTCCTGACGCCGAGTCCTCCTCCCAACAACCACCCACCCTATCGTCCAGACTCCCCTACCTACTTCAAGTTACGTATTTATGTTTATCATGCTTCTCAGCATTCCATGTACTTCCACACGTAGACTTGTATGAAACTCCCTTTCCTTCTGTAACTTGGAACCTGTTCGAATCAGCATAATGGCGTCAATACCCTCAAAACATCTACCTCTCGAAAGTCTGACTTGCGACTCGCGCGCTCTTCGGGTCCAAAGGAGACTAGAACCAGACTGAAGATGCCCGGTACAATCCAAGTGAGGGCGCAGATAGTATGTACTACGAAGATACCCGTTAACCAGGCAAGTACAAAGCGCCGTCCAGATGATTCTGCAATGATAACCCACTCACAAACTGGAGCTCGGATCGTCCCTACTTACTTCTACCAAATAACGAACCAACACACGTACGGACGACAATATCCGAAGGAGAGAGCCAACTGCAACCCCACCGCCTCCAAGTGTCCTGCAAGACTGCGTGCAAGGATTTCCCTCTGCCCCGCTTGCAGGGTGAGTTCGATAAGCCCAGTAAAATCTTAATACCGTGACCCCTCAACCCTCAAACTGTTGGTCAGTCTTGGTTTCCTTCGTCAGTACCGACATTCTTGGGTCACATAGTTTTAGCCGCTCGTGTTCTCCGCGTTCGTCTACCCACTGACTCCCTTAACTCATCACAGTCATTATTCTCCGGGTATCCTTGTTGCATAATATGGCTTCGATTTTTGGTTCCCTTCCGATACTACTCACTCTTGTTCCAATCTCCCAGTCCATGTTCCGTCGAACATGATTTCTTCAACATGCTCAAGACGAGTGATCTCGGAGATCATTAGCCTCAATTCCCCAGCATCCTTGCCATATCTTCATATGCGTGTTTTCATCGAGTTATCTCCGTCCTTCTTTCCCCTGCTGATATCGAACATTCAAGATTTGTCCTGCCGCTGCCTATCAGTCCAAAAAGCAGTGGCTCAATCCAGAGTTGAATCCGCAGTGTGCGTACTTGGATGGCTTTTCCTTGCAAGCGATACACTCGTAATTGCAACCCATTCGAAAGCGGGTTGCTCTTTTGTAGTTTCAACTTCAACTCCAAGTGCGTTCATCTCTAACTAGGGCTCGTCACGAGTTAACTCGCGAGTAGACCCGGATCCGTGACACGAGTACCCACATTATTTCGAGCCATACTCGGATCCGTGGGAAACCCGTGTTCACGAGTACTTGACTCGCGGGTCAGGCTTTCCCACGGATCAACTCGCGGGTCAGTTTATTCTTTTACTGTTATTTGGCTTGTTATCAAAGTTCCAAAGAACTTTGAAACTCACGGGTCAAGCATGTTTTTCAAAAATCTCGACTCGGATCCGCGAAAACCCGTGGCCACGGGTACTCGAACCCGCGGGTCAAGTTTCCCACGAGTATTCCCACGGGTAAACTCGCGAGGACCCGCGGGTGACCCGCACTCGTGCTATGCCTTATCTCTAACTTGGTGGGGAAATCCGACTGCCGCCAGTCCCTGTTTCAATTTTGGGTCGAATTTGAGCCGTGCGCTTGGCCTGTCTTGAATCGTATCACCCTAGCTGATATACGACGCCACGGATTGGGGTTGTTGTAAAACTTCTGGTGCACGCTTCCATTCTTAAATTTCCGACTTCAAGGCTTGTATGCCCTCAGGTTTAAAACTTCAAAGTTCCGGGTTACTGGGTCACATTTTGGTTAGATTTATCACCTATTGGAGCGAAGCAAGTGTTGGCTGCTTTGGTTGGACTGCAAGTGCGTGCTTAATAAATTTGTCTCCATTGCATCCTTACTGACATGGATTCTCACCTGACAGACTCTCAAATGTAGGGCGAGTTGCTGGTTCAATTTCTCGAGGTATGTCTTGGCCTTATCTTCATTTCCACCCTTCTGGACTAATTCTTCTGTTGACAGGCGATCAGTTGCAAAGCCTGCAAAACTGGGTATGTTGCTTCTGTCGACCTTTCAAATGCTGTGTTAAGCGTCACGATCCTTTGCAGACTCCCACTCGACCAACACCTCCGCCGCGGCATCTTTCACCTTCACTTGAGTTGGCTGTATCTTCGACACAACAACCTGGGTGCATGCGCACTCATTGAGCCATTTTCCACTTAGCTGAGCTATTCAGCTCATTCTAGGCCCCAACTGCTCGGGCATCTCGGCCTGGTCTGGACCTCAATATATGCGCGTTTTTGGCCAGATATTCTTCGTTCGGCTAGTTATTATCCACAGGACAGTCAATTTTATGAGTGATGCGCGTTCGTTGTAGGGCTCAGCTTGTCATCGCCGTAGGTCTACGCCCTGATATTTCTGCGTGTCTTGATATTACTATTTCCAGATCCTCGTTCACATCTTCAAACTAGGCATTGCATCAATTGTTCAAGCCTCGTTCGCGACTATGGCATGGTCGATTTCGCGCAAAACCGGTCAACCACCTCCCCGGACCCAAATCTTTCATCGTCATAGGTTAGTCCTATCCTTTTCCATAGCTTCCCCTGGTTTTAGATTGGCCCTAGCGCCGTGCTTGACCTCATCGCTGCCGCCGCCGCGCTTTCAATGTGACTTCAGGTATCTCGGCGGTCGATGTTCGGTCAAATAACACCCATGTAATATGTGTCGTTTCTCAACGCGTCTATCTTCAACATGCACCTGGTCAACCACGCTATCTTTTTTTCTGTTTGCTTAAATGTTGAACTACCTTCCTTAGGCCAAGCTCTGTTCAACCATCCTGGATCTCCCAAATTGTGTGCCACGGTCATGACATTAATCCATAATCTGTTCACGCTGTTCAACGCGTCTACACTTGGCTCTCAGTTCTGCTTCGCTCCATTTTTTTCCATTTCCGACTGAGGTTTCGCAACTGAGATAAATGGCACTCCGAGTCTTGAGCTCCACCTGAGTGGTTAGAAGCCACGGCTGCCGGATGCGCTGGAGCGTAGAATTCATTGTACCCCAAAGCAGTAATAATTTATGATTGTCGAACTTTGGCTCGCAACTTTCCAGTGTCCAGAATAACTTGGGAGCAGCCATGAACGCAGCGATCGGTCCGTCGGGGACAAGAAAGAGGGATCTGCGACGGTATTATCAGGGTGACGGAAATAACTTGAATTGTGATTAACCTTCTCTATGGGTAGCAGTGAACGACGAACAAACTCGCCTTGCATCGACTTGTCAAAAGTATCTGCACCACTGAATATAGATGAGCTTGAGAGCATCGCAGAGTAGAATCTCGGCGGAGCTAGACCTCTGCAGGCCTAAACGAGTTAGCGCCCCAGCCACAAAACAAAAGCGACAAATTAACCCATCTTCCTTTGGGTCGCCCGTCCATCCCACAGGGAATAATCAGCATAGATGGCCCCAGCGGTGGAAATATCGGAAGTAAAGTATCGCCCACGCAGTGTGAATGAATGATTGAGCCCATAGGACAGAGAAGGAGCCTCGGTCTGGTATTGAAGTACACGTCGTAACACGCAAGTTAAAGGTCGAACGAGAACTGAAGGACCGCTTGTATCGGTTTAATCGAGCAGCAGGCGAGGTTTAGGCTCGCGTCCAGCCGTTATAGTGGTATTGACGAGCAAGCAGGTAATACGGCTGGAAGCACTTAGCCGTAAGTTGACAGATGGAAATTTCAAACACTAGGCCGAATGCGCACGGTACACACATCTCGTCCTCGACGTTCAGGCGCGATCTGGGATATGGTCGCGTAGGGATGTATCTTTCCCACCTTCTTACCATATCACCCTGTGATTCATTCCCCTTTGCTTTCGCTCGCCTCCCCCTCCTCCCGCCCTGTTCGATACCTCCCCGTTCATAATGCACTTATCTTCATCCTTCCGGCTTGCTTCCTTCCGCTGCGAGCTGCAATTGAAAGCACCTCGTACAGTACCCCTACCGCTCACTTCTGCCTCCTCCTTTATATCATCGTCTTCACACCCTCATTCTGCCCGATGCTAAATAATTATCTAGACCTTATCGTCTTTCGTTGCGGTACGCCGCGCACCCGCCCGGACGTGCCCTTCGATACCGGCTGCCATGCGGAACGTGCTACGCCGCCAACACCTACCGCTGATCGTGCACGACCCCGCCCGGCAGTGGCCCCGGCATGCGCGCGTCCACCGCCGGCACTACGAGCGGATCGCAGACGCACTGCAACAGCTCCCGCGTTCGTGGACCCGCTCCCAGCGTCTCCTACGCTCACGAAACGTGCATCCTTAGGTGCATCACTGCGGCTCCGCTCCTGCGCCGCCCACCCTGACGGGCAGCAGCTAGAACTGGGACGAGTGTCCTCACGCGCCTTCACGTGCCTCGGCTGGTGGGTCGGCCGGATGCGCGCCACCGCGGGGCGGCGGGCACCTGCAATGACGCCATGGGCTCTTTGCCTGTGCGTCCACCATGCGCGCACGCCGCTTCGCGTTCCTTCACCTCGACCCTCGGTGGCTTCATCGCCGGATCATGGGTCGGCGAGCTCAGCGCGGTAACCGCACAAGTGCAGTGCGGGGCGGCGGCACATGTGCGGCCACTGGGGAGCACGGGGCCACGCGCAGCCCAAGGGCGGCGGCACATCCGCCCCCCAACGGCGATGTAACTACTTAACTACGTAGATGAGTGTGTATCTAACTAATTCTACAGCGTGGTGGTGCCGCCCATTGAGGTACAGAGGGCCGTAGTCCTACGAAAGAAGAGGACAGTCATCAGCATGGGCGATGAAAATTGGGGATGCAAGCAGGAAAAGACAGGAACAGCGCACAAATCGCGAAACGGAGGGACAGGAGGAAGGGAAAGGAAGGGAGAAGAACGCGGGGAAGGAGGAACGGCAGGAGGACTATAACGGATGATATGAAGATGCGGGGAAGAGAGGATGCGAAGGATGCGAAGCGCGACAAGCAGGGGAATGGAATGCAAAGACGTGCTGTAATAAAAGACAGGGAATGTGGAAAAAATCGTGGATGGAAGGAGCAGGGACGTGAATGTGGATGTGGAGAGCGAATGAAGAAAAATAGTGCTAGTGGACTTACCCCGCCCCCACTACTGCTCGCCGGCCGACTCCCCCACTCACACTCCCACTATGCACACTCAAATCCGCGTACTCGTCGTACCCACTCCCATACCCTCCTCCTCCCCCTCCATACCCTCTTGCGCTCCCATACGACCTCGGGCTCCCACCTTCGCCCCCCACCGAATCTGAATCGGCCTGCAGCGGACGACGACAACCCAAAGTCCGTCGAGAAAGTGTATGCCCCGCCGCCCCCAGCTTGCTCCTGCGCATAGAGGGACGGTTGCGTGGTGTCGCCCATCACGCTGCCGTGCGGGCTGCTGAGGAGGGGGTGAGGCCAGAGCGACTGGGCGTGCGACGAGACGGCCTGCAGGTGCGAGGGGGGAGGGTGCGCTGTGGAGGAGGGGATGGAGGCGGGGAGTGAGGAGGGGTGGCCAGGCCCGACGAGCGCGGTCTGGCGGTGGAACTTGACGAATGTGCAGCGAGTTTTGGGGGTTACACATTTGGCTAGGAATACAAACACGATTAGCTTGTGGATTTCGCGAGTGAGAGTGGGAGAGAACGGAAGAAAAAGAGAGCCACATCAGGGCGAAACAACAGAGTTTTTTTTTAAAAAAGGAAGAAAAAGAGGGAGTGGTGCGAAGACGAGCGGAAAATTGTTCTAGGACATTAGAGAATCTCTGCCCGGCAAGCATCGCGAGGCCGGAAAAGAAGACGAGGGGACGTGGAGCAGGCAGGCAGATGATGAGCGGGGCATGCCCAAGCCTGATCCACGGGGAGGCATGAAGCACACGACGAATCCCCTACCGCGGCGTGACGTCATCAATCGCGCTGCGTCCCGCGCCTGCCCGTCGAATAGTACGCCACGGAAGATGGAGGAAGGAGGAGCATTCACCGCGTAGACCTCAGTCTCGTGTCTCGTGCGCCGCCAATCCGAGTCCGACCGCCCTCTACACCACGGACTCGACGCAGGCGACTGCCCTGTCATTTGTGAGCTCCAAGCTCCTGCAGTCCAAGTTTGACGCCCACAGTTGACGGCTGTGGCTCCATCCCCGCCGACTGAAATGAAGAAGACGAAGAGCAAGTGAACAGAACATGGCGGGGATGCCGTGGGGCCGCTCGTCATCATGGTCGGTGACGGCGGATGCAGGACACGATGAGTAGAATCCCCGACACCCGAGGAGCTTCCATCCGACGATCCACCCCCCGCCGCGTCCACGCGCAGCGGGAGCACATCCTCGTCCCGGTACCATCCCCATCCATGACATCGTTCGCGACAGAGAAAGAAGTACACGCGCTCGTCGTGAAGCCGTCCCCGTCCCCACCGCCGTCCGCGTCCGGGTCCCCAGCCCAAGCAGCTCTGTCTCCCACAGTCAAAGAAATCATAAAAAAGACAGCGGCGCAGCACACCCCGGGCCCCCGCCCCCATGCAGAAAACCCCCTCATCCAAAACCGCAAGCCCCACGCCGAAAGAGGAAAAGTATTGCGAATCACAGTCTAAAGCCAATTGAAAGAATGAAAGAAAACATCCCCGATCCCCGCTCTTTGAAGGAACAGAGGAAGAGAGCGCCCCTCAGCGCGCCTCCAGCAAGGGGGGAAAAAGGGGAAGGAAAAAGATATTGAAGCACGAAAAACTCACCACAGGAAGTACACCCATCGCACGGCAGCCTGCTCTGCACCCATTGGTCGCATGCCTGCTTCGAAGTGCACGGCGGCGGTCGTGCCCTGGAAACGGAGGTGCACCCAATTTAGTGATCGTGTTTTTTTTAGAGTGAAGGGAATGGGAAGGAGGAGGAGAGGAGAGAGGATGAGGAGAGGGGTGGGAGGAAAGGGGAGGTGAAGCGAGGAGGGAGGAAGAACCAAGAGAAGGTGTGGGCGATGAAGGGGAAGGGGTCGAGGCTGACGATGGCTAGGATGAGGAAAAAGAAAGGGAGGCGCGGGGCGTGGAGGGGAGCGCGCGGAGGGTGAAGCAGAGATAAGGAAGGAGGGAAGGAGGCAAGTACATAGGTGAAGGTAAGGATATTGGGAAAGGCGGGCGCCAGTGGAATTGGTCGATGGGTGAACGCTAGGGATAGCGACGAGAGGACAGTGGATAATAAATGAACACCACACACATTATTATTCCTCCTTCCCGGCCGCGCCGCCACCCCCGCCGCGCCCCTGTCGCCGGACGCAATCAGTGCCTTTTCGGATGTGTGGCTGCAGCGGGTAATGTCAGCACATGGCGATAAGAATGAAGTAGAGGGAGGAGTTAGGCGCACCACTCATTAGCATGCCGCAACAGCAAATCGGAGCGCGAACTGGTTGCCGCAGTGCTGGCACTTGTACGGTCGGTCGCCAGTGACTGTGTAGGGGTGTTAGCTATCCATCGTACACACATTGAAATGGGGCGACTTACCTCGCTTTCGACCGCCTCCTAGAAAAGAGCTACGAAGCTGCCGCACTGCGCTGCGACCGTACCGTTGCTCAACTTGGTTGGTGCAGGAGATTCTTTTTAGCTATGAGTTTTTTTTTTAAAGGTCAAGTGGAAGTTAGGACCCACGTGAGGGGAGCAAGCTTTGACGGGGTTTTGAAGAGGTTGTAGAAGGACGGCGGCCTGCTGGGGATGCAATCGCACCCGCGCAGCACGGGGCGTGGAATGCCTGAGACAACCTGGCGTATTCCTCCACGGAGTTCCCCTGGACCAGTCGTCGTAAAATTTCAAGGTAGTTGTGGACTGTTGTTGTGGAAGACAATGTGGCATCACGTGAATGATGGTCACATCAAGTCACGTCACAATCACTTCTCCGTCACGACGACGCCGAATCATCGAGGCGGCAAATGGAGCCGGCACACACCGCCGGGTGAGTATATACAGAAGTTGTAAAACTCAACAGCCTGCAGTGCCAGCCAGAAAGTCACCGAGGCAAGTCCCTATCAAAAACCTTTTGAAGTTGACGAAAAGCCTGGCACCCAGCAAATTGTTACGGGTAACGTGACTTGCCGCAGATGTAGGCCACCTCAAACGAGCACTGTGGAACCCGAAGTTGGCGAAATTCACCCCTGATTTTCGCCGGGAAAGCGAGGGAAGGTCACTGTAATATAGCGCAAATTTCGCGTCATTTTTGTTCACGTACAAAATGACGCTTTTCGCGGTACCTGTTCGCGTCCTTTCTCAGTGAAATTCGCCAGGTTTTTGAGCGATTCTGGGCAAAAGCAAGGCCCCTCTTCACTTCGCTCACTCGACACCCCATCGTTTCAAGGGCCACTAACCTCCTTCCTTACAAGTTAGCACTGACTATCAGAAACCGGACTGTGAGCGTGTACTCACTACATATATTAAGTATTCAAAGTGAGAGCTGTGCTGTAGTTCGAAATGGCTGGTGCAAAACCAGTACTGATCATATAAGTTATGTGTTATGTACCTTGAACTGCCCTGCTGAAATGAGAAGTACGTGAAAATTTGCTTTCCAAAAGTACGTGAATCCAAATTTTCACGTAGACTAACCGGTGGCCCGAGCAAGGCTGTGAAAGCAAATTTTCATGTACTTCTCATTTCAGCAGGGCATTTCACCCACTCGTCACGTCATGCCGCGGAAAGTTTTTTCACGGACCTTTGGGGTGAAATGCGAACTTCACGTCATCGTAGCGTGAATTTCACGCATTCCATCTTCCACAATGGAGGGCAAAAATAGCGATGTTGTGGGCTCCCAAATAATAAATTCCCAAAAGGAAGAAGGGAAGAAAAAGAAGAAAAGAGAGAGAGTTAGCTTGCCTTCAACTTCAGTTCTCAACAGGAACACTCCTTGGTGTGTCACCAGCAAATCCGTGCTTTAAGACCGGGATTCAGAGATAGACCTTCAATTTTGCTTCCAGTTGGATAAATAATTTTTGCGAAAGTTGCCGCTGGTTCTCGTGCTGGAACGAATAGCGGACGGTCAAAAATTCAACGGCCCGAGCATGATTGGTTCAGTAGTAGTGTTAGGCAGGGAAGCAAGACTATGCATTGTGAGTAAGGAAGGTATTGATTAGTAGTGTTATCTATCGAACTATAAGCACTGCAACATTCACTCGCGCACGCATACATGTATAGGGAGATTTTGGAAGGTCATCGTCTGAGTTATGTACCTTGCTCGGGCCACGGGTTGACGCGTCGACGCTTCACACGGGCTCCACAGCTCGTTAAACCTGCCAAAAAAAAAACGGTTTAAGCCGGGTAAATGGATCCAACAGGTCAGGAAAATTCAGCAACCTCTTGTACATTGCTAAGAAATAGCTTCCCGATTGTATAGCAGGAGAAAAAAAATCGGGACCCTGATATTACCTGACAGTGTCTGATAACCCTCGTGGGGAGATCTGACCAGGACCTGATACGACCTGATCAGAGCGTCAGGCATCGTCAGGTTCTGATCAGGTAAATTCGGGTTTTCCGACAGGAGTAGGAAGTCGCTCCCATATGTTGGCGTTATGGGAGAGTCGGTGGTTCGAATTCAACTCAGGATATAGTGCCCTGCCTCCCGCATCCTTTTGAGCTGCATCCCAGTTGCGAGTCTGATAATCTGTTTCAAATATATTCATCTTTGCGCGCTGCGAGTAGAGCCACCAGTTTTGGATCGCAAGAACTGCTCAGCAAAAATGGGATTGCCACACAAAGTTAACGCCATCCACATTTGGTTGGTTACGCGCGTACCTGACAACCCTCGGACGAAGGCATTACGAGTCCTTGTGGGAACTCGCTGCCGCAACTTGGCCCCGCGCTGATAGTGTATACGAGAGACGGCGGTTCAATAGCCCATGTTCCCCCTTGCGCAGAAAAAAATCAGAGAACGTGAAAATGGAAGCAGGAGAATCGAACGAACTTGAGGCGCGTACCTTGAATTTTGATCTGAAAGAACACGGAGTCTGACAAGGTCAATCACAAATTGGAAAAGGCATTGATAGTCATACGATTATCCGATTCTGCTGGACAGTAGATACGGACTTGGCCTGCTGTAGCATAGGGTGCACAAGTCCTCGTGGAGTACAATTGTACAATCTCGCTCCCATATTTTAATAGAGCGCGCGCCATGTGGTCCAGGAGAGCCGGGCCCAGTTGTTTCTGCAGATTGTGTTTGCGATGACTTGTCGGACGGATGGGTAGAGGCGAGGGTCAAAAGCCAACAGGGGGAAGCAGAGACCCGGAGTTCAGAGAAATGCAGCAATAGAGTCGAGTCCAGTTGTTGTTCGGGAGATGGATGTACGGGTGTTGCGGCTCGAAGAGCAACCTGCCTAATCGTATATACGCAGAAGAGGATAACGCTACACTGTGAATTCGGTCCTATCGATAGGTCCGTGACGCTGCGTTTATTGTATCAGTAAATGCCCACCAAATTACAGTCGCTACCGTGCTGCGTCGAGGTCTAAGGGACTGGGAATATCAAATATCAAGATGCAACGCACTCGAGCTAGTTCCAAAACGAGTTAATGTGCAAGGGTTGAGATCAAACTCGAGGTGACTAAACTTCGAATATCTACATAGTCCAATGTGTTAGCTACTGAACTGAAATGAACAACGCACGGACGGATTCGCCCTCGGCGTTTGAACGCAACGTCTCGTGTTGACGATCCCTGACAATGCACGAGCCTTGATAGAAAAGTCAGTCCAAAATCAACTTGACTTGGTACAAGAGCTTACCTTACCTTGACTTCACGCGCCAGAAAGCGCAAGGACAGGAAGGTAAGTCTAGCAGTGCACGATCAGTTGAATGAGATCAACCTGAACGAGCTGAGACGCAGTCAGCCAAGTCAGATGGGGGATCGGACCGAAGACTCCAAGCTAATGTGCTAGTGCTTATCGCGGAACTTGAACTCGCTGCGATCGTGGAACAATCCAAGGTATGTAGTATTATCTGCGAAAGAGTAGCGTTAGTCGGGAGCGACTGAGGATACATAAGTGTAATGAAAGACGCAGACAGATCAAGTTACATCTGGGACTGTAAGTGCGAAAGTAGTGAATGAGGACAGATGTGATACGCGAGTACTAGTGAGAGTTCTACGGATTGAAAAGACTTGCGTTGAGATGCAGTGAGGTCAGGATAATTGAAGCGTCGAGGATTGCAGTATAGCTTCATGAATTGAGCCGCGATACAGGACGGACATGAATATTTGCGCCGAGAAGCCCGAGGGGTCAATCAGCGTCCCGTCGGAATATCAGAGTATAGATTGAGCAGAGGAAGCCGAAATTGAAGTGAAATTTGATGGGTAGAGGCACGAGTCAAATCATTTGGACAGTTGCGCCGTGACCGGAGAGGTAAATCAAGTCAAGTCTTGAGCGCGTGGGTTCCACCGGAGTCAGATAACAAGTCCCAGTGAAGATTTGAGGCAAGGTTTTGACGAAATCAAGAGATACGAGGAAGGGAAATGGAAGACGCGCAGAAACTTGCTTGTGTGGAAAACTTGGAACTGGTTAGTGCGCACAAGACTCAGCCTAGTCACTACAAGGAGGCTGGAAAGTGCGGTGAATAGGATTTGAAAGTCAAAAAAAGCTTCAAAAAGTGATAAGCAACGAATCTGTGTAATATAAGTGGGAAATACTACTCACCCTGCGAGCATTGTACCAAAAAAAAACAAGCACCGAAGTCTACGAGGGTCGGCGTGGCGATGAAGATCCCCAGATGACCTTGAAAGACGACTAGCGAAGGTCAGTAGATCAACGATCCCAAACGCAATGAGTCGAATATGTAGACCAAGGAGAGAAAGCAAACTGTAGAGCGATGGGTGCATGCGGCTGTGGCGATGAAGAGAAGATGCCGCGTGGGAAGCTGCCGCCGGCCCGGCTTGATGTGCTCGGGGAATGCCGGAGTCGTCCTCAAGCCAAAATTGCCATTTATGGACGCGGGCATAGTGGTGGATAAGGGTTTTGCCGGTCGAGAAATATTCAGTCGGAGGGAAAATTTTGGGCACAAAAATGGTGAAGAGGGGACAAGCTTAAGCGCGGCCCATCGGACTACGTGGTCGAGGCCGCGGCCATTGCCAAAAGGACCAAAAGTGTGCACAAAGTGAAACTGCCAGCTGAATTGAACATAGCGGGCACCGAAGAGGCGTGGATATTTACGGAATGAGCTCTACACAACAAGACAAATACAGTGCTTAGACCTGCGGGACACATAGTCTAATGACGATCTGGCCGCGCTTATTCGTAGCAAATCCGCACTCCGCACTCCGCCGCCACGCACCACGCAAAGTTCAACGCAGCACTATACGCTGCGCAGGAGCGTAAAAGTCACCACCACTACTCTGCATTGAATTAGTTTCAAGCCATGCCCGGCGGTTTATTTTGTGGGTCAAACTCCGCCCGTGAACGCGTTGATATCCAAGTTTATCCCTCTCATGAGTCTTGCAAGGTGAGTATGCAATCTACCTCAGCATTGCAAGCTGAACACTCAGAGGGATGTTGTATTATATTCTTCGAGTCTTAGTCTGAAATATATACATATATCCCAGGCTTACTTACCACAAAATCAATCCGACCGCACATCTGAGTCGGCAAGCGAAGCCCCAGGGTCAGGACTCAGAATTTAGATTAGGTGTTAATTCATGGCTTCGAATTCCCCCGCTCCCACCAGTCCATGTGCATACCTTGATCTCAACTCAGCTCCTCTTCCTCCTTACGAATACCACCACCACCATCCCACTTGTTTCCTCGTTCTCAGCTCCAATCCTTCCTTTTCACCCCTTCTCGCAGCCCAAATTTACGCTTCGACGTCCTGCGAGCGGCATTTCGAGCATGGCACTGGTCCCCCCCCTGGGTCTAACTTTGCATTTCTGACATCTTTTCCAGCTCTGGGCGCGTGTCATTCGCTGTAGGAGGTGAGTTTCAATGCTATACAGCCCTCAAACTATGCGATTTTTTTCTGCCGCAGGCGCAATGCCCCAAATCAAACTTTGGATTTCGCGGTCCCAGGAGCGCGTGTTTGGAGCCGGATTTTCTGGAGGGAGGGCCTGCATTCTTCCTTTCCGGCATACTTCCTGATGTGTTTTAGAGGTGGAATTGGATTTTTGTGCGCTGCGGGCGCAGATTGATGTGGGCAAGGAGGTACATGGTTCGATTCGAGGTGGGTTAATTTTTTTCCCTGGGGCTGTGGGCGCGCATACAAGGACAGGAAATGGTAAGTGTATTCAGTTTCAGTTTCTATGTTGATTCCAAACTGTTTGAAGCCCAGGTTCAAGTCCTCTCCTGCAGAGCGCTGACTTCAATTCAGTGAGTTTTCACTCTCACAACTCTAACTGCCTCCAAAAAGACCACCTCTAACCCTAATGATCCTTTGAGAAAGCACCTGAGTTGGTAGTTAGTGAAATTACTTACCCTTGTAACAGGACAAGTCGGAGGTCAAAGGGTGCGCAAACGGGCAGTTCCAGATCCTAAGGCTCAAACCCCATTTTTCCATCAGAGCTGGATCAAGGCGGAAATATTTTCGAGGTCCGTGCACGCCGCAGAAACCATAACGCTGGAGTACAGGGGCGACGGGATGGACACTTGATGGGGGACTTAGCGTGAGGACGAGGAAGGCGGCGCTTGGTTGCACGTGCAGGATAACGGGCCAGCGCGTGCGCAAGATCCGCGGCGCGCACCGCGAGATCATCAACAGTGTCGACAGCACGATGGCCGGTGGGAGCGGGACGGAGCTCGTCGCGTGTGGGATGGTGGGGAGGACGGGGGGAAGGTGCCTGTGCAGGAGTTTACTATGGGGCGTCCCGTGACGGCGGTGTGCTGAAGCGCGGACGGGGCGAGTATCTACGCTGCGGCGCTCGATAACGAGATCCGCGTCTGTCTCTTACTTACATCCATCTGAATCCATTTTTGACTCGTACTAAAAGCAAGTCAGTGATGCGATATAAATAATGAATGATGCAGAGACTTACCTGAGTCGGGCCTGCGTGAAGTCTGAATCTTGAGGTTTCAGGTACAACTCACGCTTGGGAAAATGAGGAGCGCACGGAAATATTAATGCGAATCGTGGAATGGCATTGCAAAAAAAAAGTACAAGGGAATAAACGGGAGAATGACGTGCGGCGAAAGAGGCCGAGAGTGGAGGTACAGGGGTATAATGCAGATGGCGAATGAGGGGTGCTCGACGGGCAACTCCGTGCCGCCAGCACCCCCGCGGACGCCGCCAACACCCCTGCGAACAATGTCTAGTCTCGTCGACGGGCTTGCTGAGCATCCCGCACGGTCGTCTGCCTCGCTTATGCCATCCTCCCTGACACGTATACCTCACCTCTTCCGTAAAAGACATTTCGTCGCCCCCTTCCTTCCGTGCAGGTTAGGGTCCATCTCCATGTTCCGATGCATCCCCCGGCGCAGGTTCTTCCGCCGGCGATCCGCGTCCACCACCCCTGCGACACGCAAAATGCTGGACCCTGGTGCCGCTGGCTCTCCATCGCGCGCACACCTTCTCCGCTCAAAATATCACCATCTGCACCATGGAAGCTGAAGCTCCCCCACGGGCCACCAGTCACTCGACACGCAGACGGCCTCCTGCCGCCCCTGCATGACACCATCGCTCGCGCGAGCGTACTCCTCCCCTGCCCCGCACGCTCATGAATCCCCGACACCTCCTCCCAGCGCCGAATCCGAACGAGCCCGCGGTGTGCATCTCCTGCACCGACATCGACATGAGCGCCCCGGGCGTGCAGGCCTTCCACCCTTCTACGGGGAGGAAATCCACATCGACATATCGACAGGCCAGCTCCTAGCATCCGCCGTGCCTCCCCGACGCTCATCGACATCGGTCTCGACGGACCCGGCGCAGTACGCGGTCCCGCATCGTCTCCCCGCATCGTCTGTCTCGGCGCAAGGGCATTGACCCCGATACCCCCGGCTCGGGAACGCGAATCTGCATCTGCAGCGGCTACCGCGCGGGCGCTGCCTCAGGCCAATCACCTCACGCATACCCCCATTCGCAGATCTGAGGAGGGCATCGTTCTCGACGTACACCACCGCGGCGCCCCCGCACGCCGCCGCCCAGCACCCACATCACATCCCAGCATATGTCCACCCCATCCCAATATGCTCCCGAGTCCCGTCATCCACGTCCGCGCACATGCATACTACCGCCTGAGAATCAGCCTGCGGATGCGTGCGGCGAACGCGGGTTGCCTGGAAGATATCAAGGTAAGCAAAGAAAGAAGGAGAGTGGGAGGAGGGAGGAGAGAAGGGCGGGTGAACGGAGCAGAAGGAAGGAGCAGGAGGGAGGGAGGGAGGGGGAGCACGGGAGAGGGAGCGGGGGAGGTCTGGGCATGAGGTAAAATGTGCGAGGGGAACAAGAGGGGACACGGAGTGGAGGAGTGAGAAAGGGGGACGCGGGAGGGATGGGGACGGGGACGAGGAAGAAGAGCGATATTGAATGGATATCGGTCATGGATGTCGGTCATCTGCATCTTCGGTTCTGCGGGACATCGGGCCCTGGCAGGAGGGAGGACAGGCGGATTTATCGAGTGTCTTCTTCGCCGATGAAGGACCTGAAGATGTGTGAGCGCGGTGTGGATGATGGCACGCAAAGGAGGGAGGGACGGAGTAGACAGACGTACTGTGCATATATCATACCCGCTCTACCTATCCATTTCGCTTTCCATTCTTCCATCGCGGCGACACCTAGGTATGTACCGGCGTCAGCCTCAGCGAGCACGGGGGAAGGAGTATACGCACACGCAGCTTTCGTTCCCTTCCCGGTGCGCATATCCCCTTATATCGTCTTCATTGCGGGAGTTGGAAGATCGGTGTGCCTTCCTCGAAGATCGCGTGCACGCGAGAACGAGTGGCATTCCCGAGACCTACCAGGTGGATGTGTCAGTGCTAGTAACAGAAAGAATCGAAAAAAGAGCCCACCATACACAGGTACACCTGCTTACCATCTACTATCCCGATGTCGAGCGTGCCGGGCATTGTGGGTCCAGTGAGGAGGCTGTGAGGAAGGTGAGAACGAATAAGAGGAGGGAAACAGATAACGTACCTGTCAGCCGATTGGCGCAATACCGCTGATGAGACCTCCTCCTCCTCCTCCCACCCAATCGTGTGCTCGTCGTGCTTTCCTCCGTCCTTCCTACGGGCCGATACCCAATGGCCCATCCTTCATCGACCCTCCTCCACCGACCCTCCTCCGGACTACTCCATCGGGCCGCTGCCCATTCCCTCCTCAGCCGCGGCGCGTCCTCCGTCTTCCCCTTCTTCCCCTCCTCCGCCCTCCTTCTCGCCCTGTTCCCTTCCGCTCGTTCTGCCGTCGCCCGTGCAAAGCTCGAAAGCAGATAGTGGTATAGGAGAATAGCCAGTGCGCTGGAGACCGTGACGTGTCGAAGCCCGCTAGCAGAGGAGGAAGGACGTCGATTAAGTGGATCCCGGGCTGGCAGGGAGTCGAGAAGCTGGCACGCCGCTGAGATGTGCCGAATGAGTTTGCAGGACGACGGCCCCCCCCCTTGCCGTGCGTCTGCGCGAGAAAGGTACTGTGCGTTTGCATGAAAAGGTGCGCGACGTGGAGGCGACAAGGCACGACAGCGTCTGCGGTGTGTCTGTGGAAAGGGCGCGCAGGGGAGAGGCGGCGACGAGGCGCGATACGGAGGTGTGATGGGGTGCGTCTGCACGAAAAGGTGTGTAGTGGATGAGCGGCAATACGGCGGCGGGCGCGGGTCGTTCATGAAAACGGCGCGAGACGGTGGTGAGCACGCAGGGAGACGGCGATACGACGATACAGCGGCGGGAATGCGGGTGGACAGTGGGTGCGGGTGCGCGGATGACGGTAGGGCTTCCTGGGTGTCGAATGTCGTCGGTGGTGACGTGCACGGCGATCGCGAGCACTTGAGGTGCCGCACTGGCGGACACAATTCCTCGTGGTGGCCTTCTTGTTTGAAGAACAGCGAGTCAGATTCTGGCTGAAAAGAAAAGACGGGCACGGCAGGCATACCTGTACTAATAAGTAGTATGTCTCGTCAACAACTACACGCCGTTCCATCTCTTCCACGCCCCCTTATTACACCGGGGAAATCAGTCCCGTACCCCGAGTAGTAGTACATTTAGTGAATTAAAAAGTGAAAAGAGATAGGACTCAAGCCATTTGTGCTACAAGAAGTTTGGCCTGTTCAGATTTGCTGAGGGAGGGCACAGAACCGAGGAAAACCTGAATGCAACTTTGACGGTAATTTTGGCGGAGGGACATGAGATCATAACATCAATAAATATTAATCAACATCAACGGGCGGTGCCCACCCCCACACACAGACGCCTCTCGACCATGAACGTCGAAGAGCCCCACTATGCGTCCGATGATTCCGTGCCCGAGCTGCGTGAGATCTCAAGCTCTGACAACGACAGCGACAGCGAGGACGACCGCCGCTATGCCCTTATTATAGCTCCAATGCACGGCCATTCTCCTCAGCGGATTCGTACAACCACCAGCGTTCCCACTGGGCTCCCCCCCAACCTGAATGCCACTAGAGACGATGTCGCAGCCAGAAACGCAGCCCGCATCCTTGCGGGGCTTGAGCACGTCTCCCCAGGACTCGTCCACCGTCTCGAGCGCGTAGAAGGCGGTGACCGGGACTGCAGTATCTGCTTGGATCAACTTGCGCCTGTATCAGCCACCGCTCCAGCTAACAATAAGGAGAACGATGGCGCCGACCCCTCCTCTCCCATCACCAACTCCGGTACCAGAGAATTCACACCCCCGCCTGCCGAAGGTGTCATCACCCTCCTCTGCGCACACGTCTTCCACGCTGCATGCCTCAGCCATTGGTTCGTTCAACCCGGCCAGACTACCTGCCCCGCCTGCCGCTTTGACCTCGACCCCACCGGCGTCATCTGGTACAGCTCCTGGTACAGCTCCTTGAAGGAGCTGTACATGTTCTCCCGAAGGCTCATGTCAGAGCTCAGGATAGAACCGTCGTTGCGTGAGTATTTGAGTTTCCACTCCCCACTCTCTCCTTCCTCTGAGCGATCTACGAACACTCATGCTGACCACCGTCTTTAACAGCAGGCACCTTCTTGCACGCCCCCGCGCCGCCACCGCAGGACGACGACATCCCTCCGCTGCTGGAAGAAGAGCCCGTTTTTATTCCTGCGACGCCCCCGCAGGAGTGGGCTCCGCGACCCCCGCCTGACGACGACAACAACCTCCCTTCACTGCTGGAAGGGCCCGTTTTTGCGCCCCCGCAGGAGTGGGCCCCGCCGCCCCCGCCTGGGCCGACGCTGCGCGACCGCGTGGAGCAGTTGGAGCGCGACGCGCGGCTGCGATGCTGTGACGTGTCGTGTGGCGTGGGCCCATCCGACGATAATCCGTCTGTGGAACTGTTGGAGGCAGTGATGCGGAACCTGGAAAATGGCTCAGACCCGAAGCGAACAAGATTCCCTTGAACTACCGTCAATGCGCTGGGGGGTGGTGCCTGCATTCACCACTGAGCTTTTCTAAATTTCTGCCACACGAAATATGGCGCTGCGGACGTTTTCTATATCATTTCGCCACATTTACCTCTGATTCAATTGGGATGGATTGTAGTTAACACCTCTGTCTTGTGATCCTCCGTGCCGGAATTTGCGATTTCCTGCTTTTGACTTCGTTATCCTTGTGCAGAGTGGAAATTCTTTGCTTTCCATATAGTAAAAGCCGGAAATTCGAAAAAGTGGCACGGACAAGCACTAGATTTTTGTGTTTCAGGTAGGGTCGCTCTTTTGATCAAATTGGTTTTAGGTTGCTCTGACAGAGCGTCGAACATTTGGGTCAGTTTGTTGAGCAATTTGATCCCGTGATTAAGCGTGGGAACTCATTTCGGCACACGTCAATTGCGCACCACCAGTGGCACCACGTTTACAATTTGAGCACGGGGCGCCGCTCATCGGTGTATTTCTACGACGTTGCTTGCTTTCTTGCTTAGACGACGCTACGATGCGCGATGTATTTACTTTCTTGATGTATATGTACTACTTACGAATTGACCTGATTTGACCCCCCAGGCGGAGGAGCGAGTGCTATGATGGGAAATGTTTAATGCTGCCTGCAACCTCGTCTGTGAGTCCTTCCTTAGGATTGCTTTGTTGATTCCGCATTCCTTGAACCGGTAACCGTTTGTGTCCCAGGTGCACCGGCGTCCCTCCTTCACTTCACGGAATGTATTGAAGGCTGCTTACTCAAAGGCCCCAGGAAGCTCCACCAAAGGGTTGTCCCAAAATTTGGGTTTTTGAGGCCGAAATTTGGCCAAATCCTTGTCCCAAAATTGGGTTTTTGAGGGCAAAATCGGCCAAACCCTGTCCACTATTGGGTTTTTGACGGGTCCGACTCAGATCGGACCACACTTTTGCCGAAATTTTGTTTGATTCGTTCGCTAATCTCATCAGATGTGTGTCTTTCGCTTTCTCGCCCTTCTCGCCACCAGCAAACATGTGAAATTTTCAAAATGCCGTATCTTCGCGCCGTCCCAGAACCATTGTCGCCTTGTTGCGCCGCGCTCAGCACATTAATCCTGCGAGACGAAGATGTTAAACTTGGCAACGAGAATCAGTGTGAGCGCGCACCACGTTATTGGCTACGTCTGTGTAGCCCGTCGTTGGCTCCAAACTTGGAATGTCCTCTCCTGCTGCCTCGAGCTCCTCAGCACTGTTCCCGGCAAAGATTCGGCCAGGGGCATCATCATCCTGACGGTTTCGTGTCTCGACGCTGTTGAAAGCCGATGAAGGAGGATATATCAGGCGGTAAAGGTAAGAACAAGTATATCCATGTCGGAGCAAGGTCGAAAAAGCAATTATTCTTGACGTGCGAGGTCGCTATGTGACCGCCATCACCGCCATCACTTGCACATTTTCAATTTGAAATTCTACTCCACGACCACGACCGTCCACCGCTTGTCCAGAAAATGGAGTCGGATGGGGCCTTGCTCGAGTTTAACTCAGCGCGCCGCGAGATCCGAGGGGTTCAAGTCAATGCCGACGATCTGGCACCGCTGCAAAAAGGCCGAAAACTTCTGGTTTCAGGAACCGCACTCAATGCTGTCGGGGCATTGATCCAGCAACTTGCTGAGCGAGATGGGAATACCGACTTTGCCATATTCTCCTCTTGGTTAGGTCCCTTGATAAGCCGGCAAGTTCCTCAGGGCAGTACCTATGGCACGATTCACGGCCATATTATGGACGCAGTACGTCAAACAGACCCTCTTCAACTACAAGTCTGATTCTGTATAGTGTCAGGACGCACCTATCCATATCCTTAGCGCCAAAAGCCGATGGCTATTCCCCATGTACGGTGATACCCCTCCTCACTGGGTTCTTGGCTGGATTCAACCCGGCTCTCGTCAATATCATATATTTGACGGCGTCCCGGAACTGAGGTCCTTTGCATGGGCTGAACCTGTAAGAGATCGAGCTGTGCTTTCACTATCATCTAACAATTATCCCCAGGCTCTTCTCGAACTCGCCGAGACCGTGTATACGAGTCTTGGTCAGATGGAAGTCGTTTGGGAGTTGTGGACCCGCGTTTTACATTCTCCGTCGGAATTGGATCGCCAAATGAACGCATGGGCATGCGGGATATTCATCATGCATGGCATGATTGTTGTGTCCGAAGGGGACAGTACCGATGCAGTGAAAAATAGCGAAACTGAGAATGTTCGCGCCAAGATCCTGAAGCTTATAATGGGAAATTTAATGTACGGTGCTCATTTTCTTCGAGTTATCCCTCGTTCAACCTGATCTAGGCTCTTCCAACCGCCGGTGAAACCGGTTGTGACTGAGGAAATCATCATGGCAGACGTAGGTGTTGATGTGCAGCCGGAGGTCTCCGCGTTTGCGGGTGTACCCTCCATTACCGACGAACTTACTGCTATGGATGTCGAGACCCCGATTGGGTACGAGACCAGTGTCGCATCCATTTCTGTCCCTAACCTGACCAAGTAGTGTGGACAATGATGACTCCGTCCCTGCACCCGCATCGAGGTAAATTCGATTTAAACCGAGTTGTCGTAGGCTAACTAATCTCCTCCAGTTCTAAGCGTAAACTTGAAGAAGTTGAGGACAGCACCGCCCCTGGGCCAAGCAAATCTAAGAAGACGTACCTCAAGGCCCCGCAGCGCAAAAAAACCTTGGAGGACAACAAGTGGATCACCGACGTCGAGCCTTATCGCGTCATGTGCAAGAGATGTGTGACTTGGATTGCACTCGACAATAAGGCTCAATTTAAACTCGAACCCTGGGAACGCCACGAGGCGAAATGCCCCCAAATTACTGGCGTCAAAGTCGTTCGAACCAATGCGGTGCCAAAGAACTTGAAGCCTGTAACCATCGTGAGCCCCTGTCTTTATATCCCCTTGTCAGTTCTTAGGTATTTCCAGGCGAAAGGCCGCGCATCCATTGCCAGTTTCTTTGGCAAAGGCAAAGAGAAAGCCCTCGCAAAGGTTGATCCCGCCTCGGACAGCGACTCCGAGTCCGAGGTGAAATCCAGCAGCACCGTTACATATAGAACACGTATCGTAACCGCCGTAAGCACCTTATCCCATGTTCTAAGAAGTGGGATAGACACTAATCTGTGCGCACAGACGCCAAGCATTGCTGCAATATTTAATCCGGGTCCAATCAAACCACATCCTCGTGAACCTGTCCGCGAGCCGAAAACACATTCCTGCATCTATCTGTCCGGTGACAAGTACAGCGAGTATATCGAGCGCACGGAGACCCGTTCAATGGGTGGTGTTTCCCCCGCCCTCCAAGGACGCATCGCCCGCCAGACCTTCATGTACAAAAAGCTTCGGGAACTAAAGAATGGCGCAGGGCTGGAAATGAACACAACAGCCGCACAGCGTGTGATCCTGGCCATTCCGCCGGACAGCAATGACTGCATCGCACAAAAGGACTGGACGGAGGTCGAACGTGTCCGCCTTCATGATGCGCTGCGAGGGTACGCTCGCTGGGAGGTGAACTACGGCAAGAAGACTGTACGCTCGACGCGCTGTGAGGGCCTCACCACCAACGACGGTGCGTCAGTAGCAAGTCCAAAATCTGCTATGGCACTCGCGCCCCCATCAGCTTTGGCGGCATCAAGGGCTATCTTTACATGGATCAAGTAAATCTTGACCGGTACGATGGAATTATCGGCACTTCTTTCATGAACAAGCACGGGATCGTCTTGGACTTTGCGCGCCGCGAGATACGGTTCGCAAACGGCCATGTGATCCCCGCCCTATCTTCGTTGGAGGAAGCCTCCGTCCTGACCGACCGTCACCCGCGCTCTCGTTCCACCCCGCAGAAGTGACTCGGTACTAGTGGCGCTCGGCGCCCTTGTACCCGACCCCTCCCGCTACCGTGGAAGAGGTCGAAGATGAATACAAAGATCACCCCTGGCCGACTCTCCCCCACGACCACCCTCATACACTCGAGCCCGAGGCCTCGTTTGATCACGGTGTGGTCTACTCACCCCTCGACCTCACCCTCGTCCCCGTGCTGCTTACGTGGAGGAGGTAGAAGACCTATATGAAGATAATCCCTGGCCCTTTCTCCCCGCTGATCACCCGCACGTGCTAGAGTCTGAGTACTTTATCACGCGTGGATTCAATCAGCCCTTGCCTTGTCGAACGCCCGATCCTTATACACAGAAAGACGTAGCATCCGACCCTGACGATGACGGAGACGACACCGGAGATTTTGAAGGACTATACCCGTTGGATGCCTGCTTGGATACCCCTCCTTTCCCCATCCATATCACTACTGACTCCTCAGCTCGTGGTATGTTTGTGGCTGACAGAAGACACCGGCTCTCAACGGAACTCCCTGGACTAATTGCGTCGGACATTATATCCTGGCACTCATCTACTCAGCCCATACATTGGTCAGGAGAAGATGACGAGCATGGGCTATGTGACGACGCGCTCGAGGACGCTATCGAGTATATTGGAATGCGTAGTGCACGCGTCGAGCTGGTTCCCTTGGACCAGCCGGACCATGTCGATGGGTTGCGCAAGAAATGGTTTCTCGCATGCGAGGATCTCATGGGGCCTATTCCCCTACGTCTTCCACCTCTGCGCGAAATTAATCACGAGATTAATCTCGTCGATGAGGAGGCAACATATAATTACCATATGCCCCGCTGTCCCGATGCTCTTAGACCGAAGCTTCGTGAGAAGCTGAATCGGTATATCAGTGCGGGATGGTGGGAAATGAAGCCAGTTCCCCAAGCTGCTCCCCTCCTCTGCCTCCCGAAGAAAGACGACGGCCTCCGAACCGTGGTTGATGCACGGCAGTGCAACGACAACACGGTCAAGGACGTCACGCCGTTCCCAGACCAGGATAATATACGAATGGATGTTGCTCGTGCACCTCACAGGTCGAAAATCGACATGTCAGATGCCTACGAGCAAATCCGGATTGTAGACCGGGATGTAAAGAAGACGGGATTTGCCACCCTGTTCGGTACGGCCATCTCGCATGTCATACAGCAAGGCGATTGTAACGCCCCAGCCACATTCCAACGTCTGATGACTTGGGTGTTCCGGGACGTTATCGGCAACTTTGTGCATGTATACCTTGACGATATCTTCATATTTTCCAACTCAGTCGAGGAGCACGAGGCCCATCTGACGCTGGTCTTCAATCGACTCAGGGAACAGCAGCTGTACCTGAGTCGCAAGAAATGTGATCTCTACTCGAAAGATATGGATTGCTTGGGCCATCGGATTGACGACCGTGGACTTCACGCTGACAAGGATAAGATGACCAAGGTATTAGATTGGCGCTCTCCCCAGTCGTACAATGAAGTACTACGTCTGCTGGGACTGATCCAGTACCTGGCTCAATTCCTCCCCGACATTACTCACTACACTTCCCCTCTGGAGGGTATCTGCCGCCGCGGCCAGCCATTTGTCTGGCGGCCATTTCACGAGCTATGCCTGGAAAGGATCAAGTCAGTTGTATGCAAGACACCTATACTTCGCCCGATTGACCCAAACAATCCTGATCCTATATGGATCATATGCGACGTGTCAGTGGTCGACATCGGTGCCATATACGGACAAGGCCCCGACTGGAAGACATGCCGCCCCACAGGATTTCTGTCCAAGAAGTTCACCTCCGCTCAACGGTCTTACAAGACCTATGAGCACGAGGCCCTCGCGGTGCTCGAGGCCCTCCTCAAATGGGAGGATAAACTACTCGGTCGTCATATCCGGATTGCCACCAACCACAAAGCCCTTGAGGCCGTAAAAACTGCGGCACACAACAGTGTCAACGGACGACTAATCCGATGGGATGAGTACTTGTCGCGGTTTAACTTCGACATTGAACACATCCCTGGAGTTCAGAATAAAGTCGCTGATTGCCTTTCTCGTTACTACGAGAACGACGATGCTAGCGACAAATACGGACCTTACGACTATGTCCGAGCGGACATCCGCCTCGATCCTGAGCTGGAGGACATGACCCGTGTCCGGATGGAGGAGCTTCGAGCCCTTCATCCCGATGAGGTCATGCTACTCGCGCGGGTGAGCGACCCGCTGGAGGACCGTGTCATAGAAGCAGCTGAACTGGAGCGGCACAGTGAGGAGCTTGCTGCACAAGGGCACGACCGGAAGTCTATGACTCTGGATGAGTCCCTGTGCTCCAGGGAAATCCTTGAGTCCAAGGTCGAAGGCGAAACCAGGTTCCTTGACGCCATCAAGGCTGGATATGCCCAGGACCCCGTGCTATCCAAGGTCCTTGGCTCGCTGGCAGCATTTCCACAATTCAAGATGGATAATGCTCTGCTATATGCGCGTAACACGGATGGCGACTGGTGTCTGTGCATCCCACGGGAAACCCAGTTTAAGAACAAGCGATTCCTCACGGAGATTGTGATCCACGAGTGCCACACTACGTTAGGGCACTTCGGGGATCTCAAATCATCAGCTTATATTCGATGGTGGTATTGGTGGCTGCAAATGGGAATCGAAATCGAGAAGTTCTGCGACAGTTGCGAAGCCTGCAAGATGTCAAAGCCATCCACACAGGCTCCTACGGGGTTACTTCACTCTATGCCCATCCCAAAAGGCCCCTGGGACTCCGTCGGTATGGACTTTGTGGGACCGTTTCCCAAGTGCCTGGGTTATGATTATCTGCTCGTTGTAATCTGCAGATTAACAAGCATGGTTTCACTTACCCCCCTGAAAGTTACCGATACATCATCTGATGTCGCCTGGCTGTTCCTACGGGACATAGTGCGGCTTCATAGTTTTCCATCATCGATTGTCTCTGACCGTGACTCGAAGTTCACTGCCAAATTTTGGCGTGAACTCCATCGACTCACGGGAAGTAAGCTTATGATGTCCACTGCGTTCCATCCTCAAACGGATGGCGCCTCCGAACGCGCAATCCGGAACATAACCCAGATCCTCAGGAGCGTAGTAGACCCTACCCAGAAGGACTGGGTCTATCACCTCCCAATGATGGAGTTTGCTATCAACTCCAGCATAAACGCGTCTACGGGGTTTGCCCCCTTCGAACTGAATTATGGGTACGTACCCAGAATGACCAACATATTTGACGTGCCCACCGAGTACCCGGACGTGAAGCAATTCGTGGATCGAGCACTGGCCAACCTAGTGCTTGCTCATGACTCGATTATCGAGGCAAGGGTTCGCACGACGTTCCAGGCCAACAAACACAGAAGGGCCGAAGTCCCCTACGAAGTCGGGGACCTGGTTTACCTGTCTACAAAAAATCTCAACCTCCCTAAAGGGCGCGCTCGAAAGATCGCACCTAAATTTATTGGCCCATATAAGATTTCTGCAGCCAACCCACGGACCTCCAACTATATGTTAGTACTATTGGATGACTTGACGAAGCAGCGTATCCACCCTACCTTCCATTCGTCTTTGCTACGTGGGCACGAACCCAATGATGAGACCATTTTCCCCAGCTATGAAGCTCAACGCTTCTACGACTTTGGTCAACCAATAGACCAAGAATGGTTTATTGAGGAAATTGTAGCTCACCGTTGGACCGGGAAAAACAGTCTGAAATTCCATGTGAAATGGACTGCCGGAGATTTTACATGGGAGAGCCCGAAGGATCTGGATGAATGCCAGGCGCTCAACGATTATTTCGAGGTGCAAGGCGTTGAACGTTGGCAAGGATTATCGCGGAAGTGATCAGCCCAATAGTTCCGATCACATCACGACACCGGAATATTTGCCAGCGCATCTCTCTTTTCACCCTCACCATCCACCTCGCTCAATGGACCACCGTTTCCCCAACCGCAGATCTCCAGATACCCGCGACCTGGCAAGAGAGCTAGCGGAACTGGCGGCTACCTTTCTGCAGGACCTCACTCAAGGCATACTGCAGAACGACGGACCCCAACAAGCTGCAGGCTCATCCGCCGGTGCTGCTGCCCATAGAACCCGAAGCCCGTCCTCTGGTACGAACTCGAAGCGTGCGCGCTCCCCGAGCTTGCAGCACTATGGTTACGCCAGACGCCGGTACTCGCCCTCACCGGAGTATCGGCATGAGTACGGCCCCCAGCACCGTGGGTACGGTGTGCGCAGTGGTCCTGACCACTACCAGGCCACTCGCTACTGACCGCGCTCCTCGCACGATGACTCGTTGCCACGTTATTGTGACAACACGCTGCCACGCGAGGGTAACAGTGGACGCCATGAGGAACGCGGGCATGAGCGCGACCTGCGCGCTCGCCACCCTTCCCCACGTCATTCACCTAAGCGTGGACCGCCTGCGGAACTGCAACCTACTGCGAAGAAGACGACGACGCCGCACTTCGACCCTAAGTCGCTGCTCAACGCCCCGCTCACCGCCAATTTCAAGACTCAAGCACCGCCAAACGTTGCAACAGCCCTAAAGGACAGATGCGGCCACCCTGGGCACGACGACTTCGATGCCGCTACTGCTGCAAAGTGTACCGCAGCATACACAAAGTCTGAGGTCGCGTGCATGCGCCGCACTCTAAAAAAGGTGTCGGACATGCCTCGTACTGCAGCGCTGCGCAAGCTCGACGCGTTCGGCGTCTGGTACAACATTCAGATCGAGACCTACTACGAGGTGCGCAACCTACTGCGCTGGGCGAACGCGGGAGAGCATTAGGCACGCCGACTCGTGCTGCACATTGAGCAGCAGTTCGGTGTGCGTGCGCGTGACGCGTGGAACGAGAGCGTTGCATATGTACTCTCCCAGCAGAGTATCAGCTGCCTCGCGTACCTATAGGTCATGACGAGCACTGTGCTGGTGAAGCGCGGCAAGCGTGACGAGTTGCCGTTCAATGACGACGAGCTCACGCTGGACACGTTACCCGCGAAGATCAACGAAGACAAGGAGATGCCCCCTGCTCCTCCTGCGGCGATCACGACCATGACGCAGGCACCCCCCGACTTTGTCTCTGCCTACCTGGGAATATTGTCCCCGAGCAGCAATGACGAGTTCGACATCCCGAACTCGTGCTTGTCGATAGCCGAGATGTTGCAGCGTGGGTTTGGACTCTACCATTCTCGCATCTCTGATCCTTTGATCCTGTCTGTTCCGGACTGATCCTATGCTTACTTACATTTGCTTACTGTTTCCTTTGCTTACTGATCATCTGCTTATTGATCAGCTTACTGATCACCTGCTTACTGATCTGCTTACTGATCACCTGCTTATTGATCAGGCTGACTGAGCGTTATTAATACTGCTTACTATACATGTAGGATACATATATAAGCAGCTAGTTGTAGTCCTGAGTCCTCAGTTCTTACTGTTGACTTCAGGCAAGTACTTACTTCGCATTTTGGCAATACACAGAGTTCTTACTGTTGACTTCAGTCCTCTGTGCCTGCCTGATTCTAACACGAGACGCATGTCTACTACCAGGCGATGCAGGTGGACAAATGGCCCAACGCAATACGCACCACGGACGGTGAGTACCCCACCTCGATGGTGGCGGTGCCTCTCCTTGACAACGTACGGTGCGCATTCACGATGTGTATGCTTGCGCTGGACGCCAACTCCAGCACCGTGAGAGATGCCGCGAACCTTGTGTTTGTCGAGCAAGCCATGCTGATGTTCTCCATCGCAGGCATGTATGCACAGCATGTGCACGAGGACGGCCTGTGATTTCAGACACGCTCGATCCACGAGCCGTACAACTTCGACATACGGAACTTAACGTTCTCGCATGTCGCAACGTACTTCTCGGCCCACGGAATCGCGACCGCGTCTGACGACCTGCTAGCGTTGGAGTCGTACGCACGCTCGCACAGGAATCGTGTGGCGACCAACACCAACCCCACCAACCAGTCCTTTAAAAGCTGGCCACATGATGTAACGTATGTGGCCATAGTCGACCCGAAGTCTATAATCAAGTGGGCGGAGCTCGACCACGGCACACTGCGCCTCGGCCTGTTCTCCGCATACTCCCGCCGTCTGGGATCTTCTCATCTGTGTCCTGGCACGTCAGTGCCAGAACTGATGGACCTGGATAAGGTGCCGAACGACGAGAAGCTTGACTACGATTGAAGGCCCACAACAAAATCAGACTCCAGATGTTCGTTCTAGGAGGAGGAGTGTAACGTACCCGTTCTCAGACAGACGCATAGACGGAGTCTCGCCCTATATGTGTGAGGCTCCTATTCTCTTTCCTTATACAATTATATACACATGATGTTTGTTTTAGTTATAACTGCAGGGCGTCAGCATGGGAGAGTCTCCAACTGACACTCACTCACATTGACGTCTCCCGTTTCTTTAATAGAAGTTGGATTAACTCAATTTGGGTGTCTCATCTAAGTCTCAACTATCCTCATTACATAGAAGCGGCCAAAGGAAAACCAATTACAACACTCTTCAAGTGTGGATGACGGTTCAAGAATGGGACGAGGATCGAGTCTGATTTTCGAAAGGGGATCCAGGTAAATGAGCTGAGAAGAGGGTAGGATTCGAGGAGAAGCTCCATATAGAGAGTGATTGCATGCCTGTATGCACTGGGAATTCCCACCATCAACTTGAGCTCTCTAATGCTTTGTAGAAAAGACGTGATGTTCCGCAAACATGTACAGAAGCGACTACGGTAAAATTAGCATTTGTGTGCATGTATATTTTCTCAAACAGAATACACACTTATACTCTTCGTCTGCTAGCAACAGGTGATGATCCCTCCGAAACATAGCGGAGTCGTCTATTAGAGTGAAAGCGATAATGTGGGATGAAAGCTTCGGATTGTTGTCCCACACCCAACAAAGTTTCCATAGTAGATGACATTGGATGTGCATCCGCCGATAGAGGAAACGAGTTGCAAGCGCACGCCATACTTTGCACACCCTAACCCCAGCTAGGTCTCTTTGATCTAGAGCGTCAAAGAATTGCTCTATGACTTCAGGAGGAATTAGATGTGCAAGTCGATAGCTGATTTGCTGCGTAATCCTGGTGGTAGGGGTTATGGTGTCCATGATGTGTTATATTTGGTCTAAGTTTTCGAACTAAATTACGGTCCTAAACCCCAAAAAGCATATGTTGAAAAGCCTTCAAAGTCGAACAAGAAGCACAGCGGGCCCATGACGCTCCCTGCCTGAGACGTCCAGAGTCCATCTTACTCTGATGTGGAGGAGGATCTCGAGGTGGAGGCGGACGATGCCATAGACGAAGAGGTCTTATGAATCAATTAAGTAGTCGGAAGGCTGAGGAGGGGCTGATTCAACATTTGTGCTTTCCTACGATATGGATGTGAGGCTCAGGCTGCTGAACAGGTGATACGCTGGGATATAGGAATCTTTCACAGAAAGCTGTTGTGGATCTGGAGGTGCTTCTTGAGAGGATCGCTTGGAAGTACGGCATTGTTTGGAGGTGCATATGGTCCACTGTCCATCAGACCCAGCGATTCAGAAGGAATTCCATCTTGCACAGTAAAACCAGGATTCTGGCAGATCCAAGTTTAGCCACTTAGTCGCTGGTCAGTATCGGAGCTTACAAGGAGGGCAAAGAATCACTGCCAAATCATCGCACTTGAAGATCTATTCTCAGAAGAAGATCAGAGCCCATGTCTTGAGAGCTATTCTCAGCGCCAGAACCAGCTAAAACAAGGTACCTGACCTGATGAAGCGTACAAGCCTTGATGGTTGTGAGTCCAAGTGATGGGATTCGAGAGCTAAGCTTCTCAGCGCAATACAAGGTCCTGATGAGGATACCTCTACATTGGCCCAACAAATACATGTATGTACAAGATGTGTAAATTGATCATAGGAAGACAACACATAAGAACCCAGATGATCATCAGAAACAAGAGAGACTGAATGATCACCCATCTTCGCTGATGCGCTTTTCCGATCACTCGTGCCTCGTCATCTCCAAGACATCAAATTTTTGTTGATCTTCCAAAGAGGGCAAGCGAGCCAAATACAGCCACACAGATGCTTCTTGATCATGAATGTACAATATATCCAACGATTCCATGCCCCATGTAGTTGACGAGCCGATGCCCCACCGATGCAAGCCACCAGCGATTGCTTTCGTCGCAGATCTAACAACGCTCAGGACAAAGACCGCGACCACCACCATCCTTCACAGCGCGTTCGTGTGGCACCCAATCCAATCCCCAACCCTGATGCCACCAGTGCACTCCGCTTTGACAACAACAACAGAAGCCTATTACCCATTGCTATGTGCCTTCTCAGCAACATTGTCACACTTGTTTCTTTAAACACCACCAACAACATAGTCAACTTGTCCAGCGTAGTCTTTGGTTATTGTGTACCCTTGTCAAATAAGTTAGACTCACCTGTGATGGCAGCCTGTATCCTCGTGGGGCTTGAACATATCCCTTCAGAGCTCGTCCACCATCTTCAACGCACAAAGGCCTTGCAAGCTATGCACAATGTAGACAGTGATGAGCTCTGCCCGATGTGCCTTGTCCAGTTGTGGGATGGTGTCAAGGCGGAGTTTGTGGCCTCTGCTCCATCTGCCACTCCTGCTAACACTGACTCTGCTGCTCCCACCGAACCCACTTTGCTTTCTATTATGGCCGACAGCAATGAATCCACGCCACTGCCCGCTGAAGTTATCATTGTACTCCTCTGCGCACATGTCTTTCATGCCACTTGCCTCAGCCCTAGTTCGCCCGCTCGCACCAGACCTGCCCCATCTGCTACTTCAACCTAGACCTTGCCGGCGTTATCTGGCACAGCTTTCAGGACCTGATGGGGTTTGGGTTTGTCTGAGATAGAAGGGTCGATAAGATCTTTGTTGATGGTGTCAACATGAGTGAGTATTTGAGCTTTTGCTTGAGCTTCTGCTTCCACCTCCACATAGACAGAGAGTGATATAAGTCAAATGAACTTACCGCTCAAGTACCAGGAGAACCCCAACGATAAGACGAAACCCTAATCTAGGGTTTGAGCAAGTCAGCACCACCCTATAGACGATGTTCCACACCTCCACCAGACAAATGGGGGCGCTAGTCACAGGCACTCAGCCACAACATAGTGGTGGTACGGAATCAAGAGGCTCCAGCGATTGCTGGACCTGCTGATCGCCATATATACGCTGCTGCCCACTTTATTGGACGCCGCTTTCCTCAGGGTTGGGTCAGCATCGAGTCCATTTAGAATGCGCCAAGCGTCTATTCGCTGCGGAAAACTGCTGGCTGCACCCTTCCAAATCGGGTGCCCACTATCTCTAAACACCCAAAAAGGAAGATGAGTTTACCGCCTGTCTCTTGAGCTAGTAATTCTGGTGCTCACTCGAATGCTATGAAACTTGAGCCTCTCACTGCCCTTGTCCCATACTCCGTGTTGCAACCTCGCACAGATTATTCAACACTATGCATGTGGAACTATACCAAACCGGTTCATTTAATTTGATATTTGAATATTCCTGATTGCCTTCAAATTACTACATTGAGGCTTCCCCAGAGTTTTTAGGGTCCTCGAATCCATTGGTGAAGGTTTCAGAGCGATACGAGCTCTCCCTGCACTGATCAGTGCAGCGCTTCCTGAGGTACCGCCAAAGAAATGAACACTCATCGTCTCCTACTCCTCCGCTTGCCCTGAATTTTTGTATTCGGGTGATTCACATCCTAAAGAGTGCGTGTATGAGTTTTTGTTGCTAACTGCCATACATGCGTGGAATGGGTGCAACCCCCAAATGTCGATACTGTCATCACTTCACAGTTGACTGGTTTGGGCCGAACGCATGAAGTGCCCCTGCCGGTCGATCTGAGGGAACACAGCGAGCATGATTTGAGGGCCCCTTGTGCCTGCATCACCCACATCGAGCACAACAAGTGTTTCAATGTTGGCAGTCGCCGCATGCGGGTGTTCTATCCAATGTAGACTGCAAGATGTTGATATTTCTCCTGCATATTGTAAAATTCGATCCGAGCAATATTTCTGTTGCATAGGAAACACTTACATAGAGAAAAGCACCACCAAAAATGCTGGAGGCCCTTAAAAACATGGAGGCACTTGACGCCAGGGTACTATACTTAACACACAGACTCTTTGACTTCCTTCGCAGAGAAGGACAGTGCGTTTTGGGTCCTCCGGATTTTTTCAAAAGAGCACAAAAAAGTTTCATAAAAGAGGTTTATTTATTCTTTTAATTGTATACTCTGCCCTGCATCCAAATAATTCTTGCATTCAGCATTAATGATAGTACATGCGTCTCGTGTATCTACGCGAATAAATCAGAGTACAAGCAATTGTGTATACGGTGTATCTAGTGTGTACTAGAAAATTGGGTGGTGATATAGTATGTGAGCTTGAACGGACGCAAGTACGTGCTATTGGAGATGAAGCGAAGGAATTTGCATAGGACATGCTCGAGGCAGATGGGGTTCCAGTGGATGCGGTCCTTCTCGTTGCAGGTGAGGTGTTTGTCAAGGTACCGGTACAGCTGGACGAAAGCACACTGGACCTGGTAGTGCAGCACACCGCTGTGGTAAGTGCCCAGAGCCCCTTATGGCACCCGCGTCAATCTTGCAGATCTAGTCTATGATGACATGCTTGTTGGGCTGCTCGCAAACCCTCGCGTCCGCATAGTCTGCAGTCAACAGATGGCTGCCCAAGTCTGTGCACAGGAGGAAATTTGTGTTCTTGTTGCGCACAATGTCGAGGACCTGAGTAAACATGGCCTTTACCGCCTCCACATCCTCGTCTTCATGTAGCACCTCCCTCCCTGGCTTTCTCCTTCCTTTCCGCTGCCTTCTTTTTTTCTGCCGGCGCAAGGAGTTTTGTCGGTGTTGGGGTGGACGTGGTGCTCTTCTTGCCCTTGGGCAGCGGTAACGGCTGTGGTTTGCTGAGCAGCCACCAGTTCGTGGAGAGGTTGTTGGCTGTTTTCCAGACAATGTCGGTATGTGCCTTCCAATTCCTGCTGCGCATGATCTGTGTCCGCTCATCGTAGCAGTTGTCGAAGACGAATTCTTTGACAGGTATTCCATCGATGGCTTTACAGAAATCCTTGGGATTCTTGAAGAATGTTCACTTCGAGGCGAGTGCAGAGTGGAAGATGGTGCCTCGGAAGACGCCCATGCTGAACAGGCTTTCAACGCTGTACAGGTGATCTTTGCTGAGTGAACTGCCAGGCTGGGACAGTGTAGCATAGCTCTGTGCCGAGGCCCGGATGGACAGCAGAAGGTCGGTGTTGCTTGCTATAAACTTCAAAAGAAGGCGCCAGGCTTCCAGAATGTTGCTGTTGTCCTCCAGGTATACTGCCAATGCACCAGGCTAGAGAGACAGAGTCAGTGCATATAGAGGCGCTGTGTTAGATGAAATACGCACCTTGCTTACAAGCTTCAAAGCCATGCGAAGGAAGATGAGCATATCCTCGGGCACTAGGGTGAGTTTCAGGTGCGGCAGCAGTAGCGAGGGCATTTTCTTGTGCTGACAGAGCCACTCATGCTGTTCGCCGATCTGTCTCAGCAGCACGCTTGTTGCGCTGGACAGCGTCGTGATGGGATCGCCCTCAAGCGCAAGCTGCAGCTCTGCGAGCTTCTCCAGCTGCAGATGCTTCTTCTGGCTTGTCATGCGCACGATGTGTTTGTTGGGGATCTGCCAAGCATCTTATATCGGTGGCAGCAGAAGAGTATGGAAAGCTGGAGCACCACACTTTTTAGCGACGCCTCGCTTCTTTTGCCGTGTGATGCGATAATGATCAGCAGTTGCAAGACCCCGAAAACTCGGTATTAGTATTCCGAGTCCAACCAACCACCCCGAAATTACCCAAGCAACAATTAATGCCACTGTGCCAAATCTGTTGCATGCAAAGGCAAACACAGCCAAGCCTGCAGCTGTGCACTCAATACCCGGTGAGTACACTCTTGGGATGCCTAAGGCTGATAATCTATTGTTTCTGATACTGGAAAAAATGTGCAGCCCCACAGTTACAAGTACTGGATCGGCACAGCAAGCATCATGACACAGATGTTGAGGCTTCGTAGCTGTTGAGTCAATACTTTGTGAGCACATTCTCAAGAGCTATCAATTCTTTTCTAGCAACGATAAATGGAAGGATGGCTCTCTATAAATGGGTTATTATACTTGGACTTGGATGCACATGCCGTCTCCGAGATACCCTAAGGAGAGATTTAAGAGACGAAAATCTGCGGAGTTGTCAGTGATGGAAGGTGCTCCACGTACTCAACATAGAAGATTGTTATACATGGATCTCCAAGCTGCAAAAATGTTGTATGAGTAAATATTGACCCAACGTGGACTCTGGAGTTTAACATGTGCTGGACTCCGACTCGACCCCGATCCAAATCTCAGTGCAAGAGATGGCACACTACTTGTTGAATTGGGGAGCATCATTTGACTGTTGATGGCTTCTGGTTGAAACTCAGGAGATCAGTGACCAGCACGATGCTCTGTGGGGCTCGCAGCACATTTTTTGGCAAGAGAGGTCGGAGCCAAATAAGCGGAGCGGATTGAATTCTGAGGATACCAATACATTGTCTGTGTCCTTGCATTTCCTGCCCCCACTTGTCCGTGCTCAGCGCTCTGAGTCTGATACCTACTGCCGAAGTGGAATGTATGCCTGGCTGTCAGTGGTAGAAACCCAGTTTCCAGGGTCTTACGCCCGCCAATCAGGATCACATCACACGGCAGAAAAGCTGGACATCGCTAAAAAGCGTGGTGCTCTGGCTTTTCATAGAAGAGTGTCAGGACTGATGTTGTCTCTGATATAGAACACATATTAAGCGGCGAACTTAGTGGTGGTGAGCGCCTCTCTTCTTCCCCATGTCGAAGCCTAGCCATATCATCAGCACCTCCGTAGTGTCCACTATCACGTCGACCCTCTGCTCTTAGGTGAAGTACCGCTGCTTCAGTTTTGCCACCCTGGTCTTGTTGACAAAGCCTATGATGTGATCCTTGGCGTTCATCGACAAGGAACCTTCCTTGACACATATATGTCCACAAAGTGGAGCAGCTGCTCCGCCCATTCGATGCTCTGCGTGGGTGGGACAAGAGTTTTTTCTATGACGATGAGGTCGGCGAGGCTGTGGAGCTGAGAGATGACCAGGCTGGAAAGCCACTTGTAGGCGTAAGCACGACTCATTATGAGCTCTTGCGTGTCGATCGCATGCGTTATCCTGGTGATGTGCGCATCCTGCTCCAGCTTGATACAGGCCGCAAGATAATTGAAGATTGCTTGCAGTGTGTCCCCGAGTGGCGAGTTGTGAAGCTCCATACACGCCTCAATGAGGTTCATCACTGCCTTTGCCACAGCGATGTCGAGACGTGTGGCCTTGAGCACCTCCTCGACAGCGTTTGTTGTGCTCTCCATGTCATGAATTCATCGGCCAACTCGGCCATCTGATTCATCATCTGATTCATCTGATCGATGGCATCTACTCCGATCTGGTCCTATTCAGCTCCTGGTTGCTCCGATCTCTGATCCAATCTGATCCTCATGATCCGGACTATATTTAGTTGTATTTCCCACATGCCTCGTGTTTTCCACATGTAGTTAGTCAGCCCACGCGTTCTGCGCATGTTCTTACTCAGAACATGCCTTAGCCACGCTTTAGCCTCGTTTTAGCTTAGTTAGCCTGATTATGCCTTTAGCAGTATATATACAGTAGTGTACTCGTTGTAGGCCCCAGTCTTGAGCTGGTCATATCTCCACTAGCAATATAGGCAGTTCCCTTATCACTTCTTCTCCTCTCTTCGCTCTGAGCACAGACTTGGCCTCTTTGCATCTCCACTGCATTGTATTGGCTATTGTGTCTGACAAAGATTGCTTCAACCCAGAAACCAGATCCAATTTGCAAACCCTGTCTTGCAGGCAAGCTGAATGCGGACTCTTTTCCTTCCACTGGACATCGTGCTAAGGCTCCTCTTGATTTGGTGCACTCTGATCTGAAGGAATATACGGTCTACACCTGAGAGGGCTGGAGATATTGTGTTCTCTTCATTGACAATCACACAAGCTTCAAATGTGCATTCCACATGAAGTACAAGAGTGGAACCTTAAATGCATTTAAAATCTTCAAGGCTTATGCTGAGAACCATTTTAGACGCAAAATCAAGGAGTTTCAGGACGATGAAGGTGGAGAGTACATGTCTAACGAGTTCAAGAACTACTTGCTTGCTGAGGGCATTGTGCGCTGTCATTCGACGAGGAACAAACCACAACAGAACAGGACAGCAGAGCACGGTAATCGCACTACCGATGAGCACACTACGGCTATGCTTCATGAAGCCAACCTGCCACCGTCCTTCAGGGTGCTTGCAGCTGCGGCATACCTTCATGTTGCTAACATGCATCCAACGTCTCACATTCCAGAGAACACCACTCCATTTGAGCTTTGGTTCAAACGTAAGCCGGACGTGTCGCACCTTCGGGTGTGGGGCTGCCTTGCATATGTGCATGTGCAGAAGGATAAGAGGGACACTTCTGGCATTCACTTCCAGAAGTGCATCTTTGTGGGGTACCCTGCAGAACACAAAGGGTGGACATTCTACAATCCTGTCACCAAAAAGATAGTGATATCCGAGCGCGCTGTCTTTGACGAGCGCTACTTCCCTGGGAACAAGCCGTCTATGATGAGGCAATGTCCCAAGACTCCTCCTTCTGTCTTTGTCGAGCTACCTCCTCGTATCAAGCCACAAGTCGTGTACGATGACGGAGAAGATGACGAGGATGACTCTGGTGTTCATCGAGCACCTCTTGTACCAAATCCCAATCCCATCGATCCAGCTTCTTCCCCTCCACATTCCCAACCTGCCAGCCGCGCTAATTCACCTCCACCTCCTGCTCAATCCCCATCACAATCGCCTTCACCTCCTGCTTCACCTCCTGGATCTCCAATCGGTATTGCTGCGCGTCGCCGCTTCCACGGTATAGGTACGCCGCACATGCCTCGTCAGGACTGGTGGACAGTCAGGAAGCCTAGCCCAATGGTCTCTGACTCTGAATATGATGTTGAAGAGCTATTGCAGTCAGATGATGCTCTGCTCATTGCGCACGAAGGAGACACAGATGATGAGGCGCTTCAAGCTGCAAATGCTGCATCGGTGCATTTAGCTTGTGCTGCTGTTCAGTCTGGCAATCCTCGCACCTATCACGAAGCTTTGCGACGTGAAGATGCACACCTTTGGGAAGAAGCTGCTGTCTCCGAGATAAACTCTCTCCTGGAGAACTGCACTTGGGATGTTATCGATGCACCTCCTGGTGTAAAGCCCATTCGTTCGCAGTGGGTTTTCATCATCAAGCACAAGTCTGATGGCTCCATTGAGCGCTACAAGGCGAGGCTCGTTGCAGACGGTCGTGGCCAGCGTTATGGCATCGACTACACCGAGATCTTCTCTCCTACATCCAAAGCCTCGACGCTCCGCATCATCTTTGCTCTTGCTGCTCAGCATGAACTCAGACTTCGTTCCATTGACTTCTCCTCTGCCTATCTTAACGGAGATCTGGATGAGGATGTCTACATGACTCAGCCTGAAGGATTTCCGCAAGGAGAGCGAGGCCAGCTTCTTAAACTGCACAAGTCACTTTATGGGCTTAAGCAGGCTGGTCGTCAATAGCACAAGAAGTTGTGTGCAAAGCTGGAGTCTATTGGCTTCAGCTGTCTCCAGTCTGATCGCTTGTGCTACGTCTTCTTCGACGGCACGGTGCGCATCATCCCCATCTACGTTGATGACGGTATGATTGCTGCAAAGCATGATGCTGACATTGACCAAGTTGTTGCTCAACTTGGCTCTTCATTTAAAGTCAAGGATCTTGGTCCCACAGAGTGGCTGCTGGGGATCAAGGTTGAGCGTGACTCGCCCACTGGAGCGGTGCACCTGTCGCAGCGCCAATACGCTGTAGACATGCTTGAGCAGTTTGGCATGGCTGATTGCAAGCCTGTTCACACCCCAATGACTCCGGGTCTTGTTTTGACCAAGGACACAACTCCTGAGGAGACCAAGCAGTATGGACCGAAATATCTGTCCTCTGTTGGGTCTCTGATGTACCTGTCCACGCAAACGCGTTCAGACATCTCTTTTGCTGTTGGATACCTTGCCCGGTTCAACAGCAACCCAGGCAAAGCGCACTGGGATGCTGTCAAGCATCTGATGCGCTACATCAAAGGCACACTTGATTACCGCCTCACTTATCGCAAAGCATCACCATCATCACATCCCTTCACCACCCACTTCGCTGCAGCAAAGCCTGAGTCTCAGCTTACTGCCTACTCCGATGCATCTCATGGAGATTGCAAAGAGACTGGAAAAAGCACTGGTGGTTATGTGCTCTTGATGAATGGCGCTCCTGTTAGCTGGCGAAGCAAGCTGCAGACCACAGTCACTCTATCTACTACAGAGGCTGAATATGTCGCAGCTGTGGAGGCTGGCAAGGAGATCAAGTGGGTGCGCAACTTGCTGTTTGAACTGGGCTATGGAGTGTCTGGAGCTTCTCCCCTTATGATGGACAATCAGTCTGCTCTTTCTGTTGCTAAAAACCCTGAGCATCATGGTCGCATGAAGCACCTTGACCTGGCTTACTTCTGGCTTCGTGACGAAGTTGCCAAAGGCTTCATCGCAGTTGAATACACTCCAACTGAAGAGCAGATTGCGGACATCTTCACTAAAGCGCTTGCTGTTCCCACTGTGGAAAAGTTGCGTTCCATGATGGGATTACGGGGGAGCTAGACGAGATTGGTCTCGTCACGGGGGAGTGTTGCAATGTGGGTTTGGACTCTACCATTCTCGCATCTCTGATCCTTTGATCCTGTCTGTTCCGGACTGATCCTATGCTTACTTACATTTGCTTACTATTTCCTCAGCTTACTGATCACCTGCTTATTGATCAGCTTACTGATCACTTGCTTATTGATCAGGCTGACTGAGCGTTCATAATACTGCTTACTATACATGTAGGATACATATATAAGTAGCTGGTTGTAGTCCTGAGTCCTCAGTTCTTACTGTTGACTTCAGGCAAGTACTTACTTCGCATTTTGGCAATACACAGAGTTCTTACTGTTGACTTCAGCTCTCTGTGCTTGCCTGATTATAACAGCATCATGGTCGCATGAAGCATCTTCACTTGGCTTATTTTTGGCTTCGAGGAGAAGTTGCCAAAGGCTTCATCGCAGTTGAATACACTCCAACTGAAGAGCAGATTGTGGACATCTTCACCAAAGCGCTTCCTGTTCCCACTATGCAAAAGTTGCGTTCCATGATGAGATTGCAGGGGAGCTAGACGAGATTGGTCTCATCTCGGGGGAGTGTTGCAGTGTGGGTTTGGACTCTACCATTCTCGCATCCTTGATCCTTTGATCCTATCTGTTCCGGACTGATCCTATGCTTACTTACATTTGCTTACTGTTTCCTTTGCTTACTGATCAGCTTATTAAGCAGGCTGACTGAGCGTTCATAATAATGCTTACTATACATGTAAGATACATATATAAGTAGCTGGTTGTAGTCCTGAGTCCTCAGTTCTTACTGTTGACTTCAGGCAAGTACTTACTTCGTATTTTGGTAATACACAGAGTTCTTACTGTTGACTTCACTCCTCTGTGCTTGCCTGATTCTAACAAATTTTTTTCCGGGTCCCCTCAGATCTCGTAGTTGCGCTCAGTTTCATTAAAAGAATGCGACATGAACGCAACAGGACACCAAGTGTTGTCCTCCTGCTGTTGCGAAAGTATTCCCCCAGTTGCATAGTCAGACGAGTCGGCCTCCACTCGGAACTTCCCACGAGCTCGTGGCATAACCAGGAGCGGTGCAGAAGTGATCCGACCCTTCAACTCCGCAAACACCTCCTCCTGCGCTGCACTCCACTTCCACCCCCCTTTTCCAGTGAGAGAAGACAGCGGCCTAGCTATGTGTGAAAAAGCCTCAATAAACCGGCGGTAAAAGTTCATAAACCCGAGGAACTGCTGCACATCTCGCTTCGTCTCAGGCACAGGCCAGTTGACGATAGCTTCGACTTTGTGCGGGTCCATTCTGACTGCATTGTGCGATACAATCACTCCAAGGTATTCTACTTCAGCTTGTTCAAAAGAGCATTTGGTGTGCTTCAAGAACAGCTTGTTGTCTCGTAGCTTCTGTAGAACCCTCCGGACCATGCGCTCGTGTTCCTCCAACGTTTCAGTGATGATCAGAATGTCATTGAGGTAGATAACAACTTTTCCACCATCGATCTCTTCTTTGAAGATTGTGTTCATCATGGTCTGAAATGTTGCTGGTGAATTGGTCAAGCCAAAGAACATAACCAAAGGCTCGAACAGCCCTCTGTTAGTCCTGAATGCTGCCTTCCACTGCTTGCGATAGTCCTGTATCGGTCGAAGAGTCTGATCCTTCTTCTTGACAAAGAAGAATGGAGATGCCATAGGAGATTTAGATGGTCTGATTCGTCCTGTCCTCAAGTTCTTGTCCAAGAACTCGTCGAGTTGCCGCTGTTCATCTGGACTGAGTGGATAGATTTTGCAGTCTAGGTTCTTGGCATTGGGCAGCAACTCAATGGCGTGGTCCCAAGGCCGAGAAGGCGGCATCTCGTCGAAGCTCTCCTTGTCAAACAAGTCCTTGAAGTCATGGTATTTGCGAGGCACCGCTTCCTCGAAGGATTTGGACTTTTCCTTCTTGGACTGCGCTTCAGACACTTTGCCAGCTTTGGTCTGGAACGCGTGGATTTCGACTTCCTCAGCAATGTCAACCATGAGAAGACGATCTCCCTCTTCGAGCTCAGGTTCTACCGCATCCAGGTCATCGGACTCAGGATCCAGCCACCTCCCTAACGGTTCACACCGAACCGGACATCGGTCAAACGTGAGAGTGTTCTTGGCCCAATCAATAGATGCATTGTGCAACTTAAGCCATTCATGCCCAATGAACATCTCAGTCTTTCCGAGGTTGGAAACAGCAAACTGCAAGATTTCGACGTGTTGCCCAATCTGGAGCATGAGATCGACGTACTCCGTGATAGGGCCACCTGCATTCATCGTACCATCTGCGTTGTAGACCGGGATGGGACGGGGATAGCGCTTGGTGTTGATCTTTTTGGCTTTAACATAACCAGCGTCTATGCAGCTCCTCGTGCATCCAGAGTCCAGCAACGGAGACAGCTTGAAGTAGGACTGGTTATCGAGTGTTTTGATGACCACATCGATGTTCATTTGATTGCCAGTCCCACGGATGTAACGCTTCGGTCTCTGCAGTTCATTCAGAGCTTCAACGGCTTGCGCATCATCAAGACCGTTTAACTCCGCAACCGTTTCCAACGTAACCTCCGCCCGCCGCTTACCATTTGCCCATATGTCCAAAACACCAATGGCAACTTCGGGCTTTACTCTCCGAAGCTGTCTGGCCGTTCATTCAATGCTTCCAGGATCAAGTTTCTTTTCAGGGAATCTGTCTGCACTTTGCACTTTTGTTTCTTCTGAGGCATGTATGATAGATTCAAGCTCGGGAATGAATACATGGGAAGGAACATGGGTGCTACTATATGCCAGCGAGTGCGTGCTTACTCCTGGCTTTCCTGAAAATCCTGGATCGACTTCATCAACTCTGCAACATCTTCTTTGGTCATGTTGCGGACATTGAACTTCTGGCGTCTGTCTGGACAGAACCGGGCAATGTGACCAGGCTTGCCGCAACTGTAATAAGTGCGGGAGTCTCTGGTCCGATCAACCTCCATCGCATCGGGGTCTTTTTCAACCTTCGATGGAATCTGCACAGCGGGCAGCTTGCCTTCTGCTGTGTGCCTTCTCCGCGGCCAAACGCAGAGTTATACTCCTTACTCATGCGATAGCTGCGATCAACCTCCGAGGCTTCTTTGAGCCATTCTGCGTATGTAGTGGGCTGCGGACGCAGCGCAAAGACCGCGTTGCGCAACCCCTGGTTGAGCCCATATTTAAACCAATGGAGCAGAGCCTCTTCACCGAATTGGCTCGCAGCTGCTAGACCTTTGAACAGCGTCAGCGCTGCCCTTGCTCTGCTGCAACTTCGTCAACTTCTTCTGTGCTTCATCTTTAGAAGAAGTGTATTGGAAGTAGGCCTTAAAGTCAAGCATGAACTGCGTCCAAGTGCAAATGTGGGGGCTGTTAGGATCTGCTCCAGTTTGGAATTCCACAATGAGCTTGTGCGCTGCAAATCAGCCCAGTTGCTAGCAATTTCACCGGTACCACCTTTGATGAGAGAGCGAAGATGATGCGTTGACCGTCGTCTCTGATCTCTTGACCGTCAAAGTATAGGGTCAAAGCGTGGAGAAATGCTTCGACCTTGTCAGGACATCCATTGAAGCTTTCTGGGGCATCCAGCTTCAAAGGCTTCCTGGTGGGAGTGCGATTGGTGTAGGTTTGAACAGCAGTGGCAACGGTGGAGCGCTCCGTGCGAGCAAGCAGAGATGTAATGCTTCCAAGCATGGTGCGGATGGCAGCCCAAAGTAGAACCCAGAATCCTGCATCCTCGAGAGAAGAAGCAGTCATCTGCTGAGCATCCGTGGATAGATGCTCGAAAACAGGGTTGTTCGGAGGGAGGGAGGAAAACGGAGTGGTGGACATGTTGTGTGTGTGTTGTGGGATGGAAAAGTGTGGTGGAAGGGTATTGCAAGTTGGTAACCGCTCTGTGCAAACGGATCAACCCGGAGCCAATACAAGGAACCCTTGGAAATGATGCTACAGATAGGAAGGCTTCTTCGTCGCTAGTAGCTGCAAGTCAACAGCTTCAACTAGAGTGCAGTTGTAACTCTCCTAGAATCAACGGATTGACTACCGTTTGTTTTCTGGTGGGATAAAGGCTGGCCCACTGATGTGCACAGACCCAACAGTTCTGCTCTAGAGGACCCCTAGCAGAGTCCTTTTGTCCCTACTGCCTTATTGACTAGTAACTACTACAACTACTAACTAGAGGGCTCAGGATTTATTGAAGATGAGGGAAATGCTATTTAGGAAGAGTTGGTGATTTCGGAGTTTGTGTGATGGTTTCGGAGTGGAGAGGAGAGGAGAGCGTGCAAGGAGGTGAGGAACGAGCACAGAGGTGGTTTAGAGGAGTCTTGAGCTTTTGTCAGACACAATAGCCAATACAATGCAGTGGAGATGCAAAGAGGCCAAGTCTGTGCTCAGAGCGAAGAGAGGAGAAGAAGTGATAAGGGAACTGCCTATATTGCTAGTGGAGATATGACCAGCTCAAGACTGGGGGCCTACAACGAGTACACTACTGTATATATACTGCTAAAGGCATAATCAGGCTAACTAAGCTAAAACGAGGCTAAAGCGTGGCTAAGGCATGTTCTGAGTAAGAACATGCGCAGAACGCGTGGGCTGACTAACTACATGTGGAAAACACGAGGCATGTGGGAAATACAACTAAATATAGTCCGGATCATGAGGATCAGATTGGATCAGAGATCGGAGCAACCAGGAGCTGAATAGGACCAGATCGGAGTAGATGCCATCGATCAGATGAATCAGATGATGAATCAGATGGCCGAGTTGGCCGATGAATTCATGACAGCTACCAAATACTTTGTCAACCCTGACACAGATTTCATGTATAAACGAAATGGTGTGCATGCACCGCTGCGAGTAGTGTTCAGCTCAGAAAAGAGACTGGATATCTTAACTCAGGCTCACGAGGATCTAGGCCATAGAAAACTGGAAGCAACATACGAAACCTTGCAACGGCGAGTGTTTTGGCCTCATTTGCGGGCTGATGTGCAACATCATGTCAGCTCTTGTCATCAATGTCAGATTCATACTTCAGTAAAAAGAGATACCTCTTACCGTTTCAGCACCTACAACAATTTTCACCAAAATTTATATCGATGTGATGTACATGCCAGAAGCAGACAGATACAAATTCATTGTAGCTGCCATGGATGATCTAACTGGGGTATATGAAGCGCAAACTCTGCAAGAGAATTCCTCACATACCCTATCTGTGTTCTTCTGGCAGTATATTATTTACTGCTGGTATGGGATTCCCTTGCAGGTAACCACGGACAACGGGTCAGAAGTCGCTGCAGCCTTCAAACTGCTAATGAAAAAGATGAGCGTCCCTCAAGTGAAAATTTCGCGGTATAACAAACATGCCAATGGAGTTGTAGAACGTGGGGATTTTATTCTGCGCGAAGCCATTGTCAAAGCTTGTCAAGGAGACTTAAGCAAATGGCCCGACCTACTATGTGCAGCTGTATTTGCGGATAGAGTTACTGTAAGCAAAGTGACTGGATTCTCGCCATTTCAGCTGCTACATGCCACCGATCCTATCTTGCTGTTTGATTTGACAGAAGCTACGTTTTTGGTTGAAGGATTTTGTGCCGGAATGTCGACTGAAGATTTATTGGCCTTGCGGATCCGCCAGCTCCAGAAACATGACACAGACATTAAATGCGCTGCTGCTACGCTTAAAACAGCTCGATTTAAGTCCAAGGAGCAATTTGAGAAACAATTTATCAGCAAATTATAGCGAGAAAGTTACAAGCCAGGAGAATTAGTACTGATGAGGAACACAAAGATTGAGACCAACCTAAACTGGAAATCCAAGCCTCGGTATGTCGGTCCTTTTGAAGTGGAAAGAAAGACACAAGAAGGCACTTATATTTTGAATGAGCTTGATGGCACACCTTACCCGCTAAACAATGTTGCAGCCTTTCGCCTTCTTCCTTACATCACACGAGACCATTGGTTCATGAAGACAGGATGGATCGGAGACGATGAAGACCCAGTAGAAGAAGCATAGGGCAAGCAAGGACCTGACAAGAGATCTCCGAAACAAGAAGAAGCACCTAATAATACCTTCCACACGACTCTAACCTCCCTTATTGTTCTCATGGGACAGCGACAACGACACCTGGTACTGCAGGAGGCACGAGACTTAGTCCGAAAGGCCCAAGACCACCTTTACAGGCCCGAGGCTCAAGAACTTCGCCAGGAAAACATTGACTCCACCGATTCCCTCAGGTGAGCACGAAGAGCTGCCAAGGAAGAATTCGAGAAAAATATGGAATTGGCGCATCAAGCTGCGCTAGTGGACCCTGAGCGAGGCAGGTCCAGCATTTCTGTTAAATCTACTTACAGGACCTCAGGCAGCCGACTCACAAAACGGTTTGTACACAGACTCCATCAATGAATCACCCATCATCTTTGCAGCTTTTCCAGACGCTATCCATACTCTGGAACAAGACGGATCGTCTCTACCCATCCTGCCAAATATTTCCAGGCGGTCACTGCAGGATTTAGGAACGGAAATCCCCATGTCCCTGGCCTATCTGGTACTACCACCTCATTCTCCCGCTCTGGACCTTTCCATGCCATCTGTTTCCATTCTAGCAACCCATAGCACCGCACCTTCACCCGCTGAATTTGCCCGTATCACTTCCTTAGACACACCCAGAAATACAGATATTCCCTCCTTCGCACCAGTAATGCTGGGAGTACCTGTAATTTTGGCAGACGTTGTGGTTGGCTTAGCTTCACATGTCACCCGATACACCATTCTGGGCCCCAATGATGCAGGATTTGTACAGCGAGACCGCCTGCTCCAACTCACCAACGGGGATGAACGACTGGTCATCCTCCGCAACAATCACGGATCCACGCTTGAGAAACCCTGGTGCACAATAATTGAAGCCCAATATGAGATAAATGGGATCATGCTGCCCTGCATTCTCCTTGTGGCCAATATCCTAGTCCACCACCCCACCTTTCTCTCCGAAACGACTCCCGACACGCAGTACCACGGTAATTCCCCATTCTTCTGCGTTCGGGATCGGATGGACAACCTGCCTACTCCATACAACTACGGAGTAGGACTTTGGAATTATTCTCGACATGTTAGCTCAGAAGACTCTTTGGAGGAAGAAGGAGAAGAAGTCCAGGAAACCGATTCATTGGGATCAGACGAATCCTCTTTCTAAAAACCAGCTAAAATTCCTTACCCTGCCCAGAATCGTAAGCCTATCCGCTCGCCTAATTACCAACTTATACCAAACCCTTTTAGCATGCAAACACATCTGTGAAAAGCTCTTGAACGAAAATATAGCTATCGAATATGTACACTAGTCATAAATCTGTCATGCCTTATCACTTTCTCTTCTTAACGAAAGCTTTTTTACGAATCAGGAACACTCTCTTCACGCTGCAGAACAGCATTTCATTCTACTGTACCCAGAAGCCACCTAAACACAGAATAGCCGTCATTTCTCTTACGTCCCACAAAGCCTATAAAATGCCACACTGTGCCCTGGACCAGGACTCAGGTCACCACCAGCCGGGTCCAGGAATCCAGTCGCCACAAAGCCCTTCTAATTCCTCCGCCATTCATCCCATTATAAACTCGCCAGAATGCTTCAGCACCATCCAACTCTCATGCCTGCTGTCTTCCACCTAGAAGCCTGCGGAGGTGTCTTGAGCATAGAGCGTTGCACACCGGGCAAACTGGCCATCCTCCCCCGTTATCGCTGGATTCCTAGCTCACCCCAGGAACATGTTTCCACCGGCCTCATATATCAAATGTGGAGGGGCCTTCGACAAAGTCATTGTTGTCAAATGCCTGAAAGGCCACGCTTGGGATTTCCCTGATTTGGTCGCCGTCGAATGTACATGGGCCAACTTGGACTGTGGGCCTGTCCTCTTCTTGATGCCGCCATCCTATCTCCGCATTATGCATCTCGGTGACGTCAACCCCAATTTCACTGGTGCAGCAGGCAGTACATTCGTCTACGAGCCCGAGGGCTTCCTATTCATTGTCGAGCCGCTTTATCGTGGAGGATGGGAGTACTTCGAGATGAAGCGCCATTGGACTATCCACGATGTTGAGGAGAGCCTGTGCAAGCACCAGCAGATTTGGGAGGACGTAAGAGGACATACGTCGCAGGTGGTCAGAAGGTATCCCCGTAATCTCGTCTAGCTTTTATTCCACATGCTCATCACTGCCCAGACGCTTTCGTGGGGCGGGCAAATCTAATACCGGTCGGGAGGCATGTTAGCAGAACCTCACTCCAATCCCTCACCTCCTTGCCCGCAGTATCTTATACATCTCAATGCACCAATATTATGCTCTGCTTCAGAAAAAGTTCAACCATGTACACTTCATTTTTTTGTATATCTCGGGAAAACTATAGGTTTATCTGTAAAAATGTAAACAAAAACTAGTGAGGCTGCTACTGAATAAACGAGAGCTGCTGCCATCCCTGGAAATACGCCATCAAAAATCAAAAGCCGAAGTCAAAACTCAATACAGCCATCACTGGCAGAGATCACACTGAAGTTTAAGCTCGTTCAACATGCAGGGACAGAACTTCGAAATAAAAATACGACCTCTTTGACTTCACCAAACACCACGACTGCGCCCCAACTACTCACCATGAAGAGGTGGCTTCAACACCGTGTCTATTACAGTACCCATGAACAGTGCCCAAAGACAGAGACACCTATTCGAATCAGTATTGAACGAACCAGTGTACACTTCTTTCCTTCACGGTTCACTCTCGCAAAAATACTCACCAAGGACCTGATTAAAAGACGATAAACACAGAGACAGAACAGCACCGTGAATCGGCTGAAAGGATTCATTATTACTCCCACCTCTACATAGTGCCTCTGCCACCCGAATTTGCTCTTCTCCCACTGCTACTCTGGACGGGAACTATCCTCCCAACCAGAATATGGCCGAGTCAAATTTGCTAGCTCACATTGACATGGATCTAAATTGTTTTACACACAACGGCGTTGATTTATTTGCCCAGTGTCTGCTGCCTGCGTCTTTCCCGAGCTCAAGCCCAGTTCAATCTACGCCGATATCTTTTTCGTGAATCTCACGTTCTTAATCTAGACTCATTCGATCCATTATCATTCCACACAGTTCTCAAAACATCCACAACAATTCGTTACAACTCGGCTGGACCTGGATTCTCTTTTGGGTATCATCAACGTATGAACCTTGCTGGTTCTGTCAAGCTATTGAGCAATTTATCCAGCTCTGCGGCGGTGTTCTGCTGCAAGTCGCCGAATTGAATCGAGTGGGTCTTCATACCATTAGCTTTTCGAGGATCCCACGCGTTTAAGATTCTCTGGATAGGATTTTTTTTCGTTAACTACAACGAGCCGCTTTTATCTTGCCAAAATAAACAGAGGTCTCAATCTGATTTGTGTTATATACATGCAACGGCTTTGACAAGAAAAATCTCTACAGACGTGCAATACGCCTAAAGCCTTTCATCGCCTGGACGTCGCCAACTTCATCCCTGGTGAACTTGACGCCCTCCATGCACATCTCCGTCAACTCCAGGGTGAGTGCATGGCAATCACCACACGTGTTGGTTTCCTCCCGGGACAGGTTGATATACAGCGGCGATTGTGAACATTCCGAGTGGAATAAGGAACGCATATGGTGGTTGCCCGTGACTTCTGCAAGTGATTGACCGTCCCGGTCAAGCATGTTGACATCTGTGAAGACGAACGTGGGCTTCGCTCGGCGAGAAAGGAGGTGAATTTTGAGGACAATGTAGGCGTGCAATGTGAGGCCAGCACTTTCGAGATCGTCCTTGGTGCGAAATGTCGGATTGTTCACCCAAGTTACGAATAAGCCCAGAGAAAGCTTTGCGTCATCAGCCGGAAAACGGCTCCAGTTGACAAGGGTGTCGAAGTGGCCGAGCTCGCTGGTTTGGCGTAGGCGCGCGCCCTTGCTCTTGGCATCGGCAAACATGACGGGCTGTGAGTAGAGCTACGGGCAAAAACAAAAACAAAAAATGCGCTAAATAGTAGTGACCGCAGATAAAAATAATTTGCACCGTTATCCTATGGCTCAGCTTGGTGATAACAAGCTGCGCAACATACAGGAAGCGGGAGAGACGCACGCCACGCTCATCTATTGCTGGGATGAGGGTGCGTAACATCATCTCAACGCCCGATGCTTTGCGTGGGAACGACGCCTGGTGCAGCGGCCTAAGGACGACGATCACTCCTCCAGGCTGGAGGAGCGGTGTCAATGCAGCCTCAATAATGCATTTAATAATGCGGCCGACCGGATTTGCTTGAGCGGGTTGCATCGCGTGCAGCTGCTCCAGTTGGGCAGCCACCGCCGCAGTATTGGCTTGTTGTTCTTCCAAAAGCGAGCGCAGATCCGCTAAGATATCGGCGCCAAACTGCACTCTTGTATCATCGGTTTGCTGTGGGAGCCGTCGGATGCGGTCGATGAGATCGTTGATCGCCGCCTGCTGCGCTGGTGTCGGTTTTGCGCCCAGAATGTTTGTTAGCAAGTCGTCGATCAGCGCGTCAGCGTTGTCGATGACATCCTGGATGGCTTGGGTCACACATCATGTGGAGTGGAGAAAGCCTCACCTGGGGAGGCTGGGTAGAACTCGAAGCATCTTTTGGAGGGCGTCTACGCGGCAGCATTGCTGGATGCGCGAGGAAGATGAAAGTACGAGGCAAGTATGATGTGGGCACAGCCATGCGGCTTCTTTCTCCCACGACATCGGAAGCCGACCTGCCAATCTCATCTACAATCGTGTCCGACGTTGGACAGACGCCACCATCCCTCTTACCTGATTCGCCCCGCTAAGAAATCCCCAGGCCGGTTCGTTGTCGCTGCGTCTGCCGCCCTTCATACTTCCTCATCACGAGAACCCGGCGCATATCACCGCGCACGATGGCCGCCTTGACATCGGCTTGGATGCGTGTGTCCCTGCCCACGCTGCCCGGCTTGCTCGCAATCTGTGTTTCGAGGGAGATAATGTCTGGGAAGAAGGTTTATACCGGTCTTTTTGGCCAAGGTACGCCTCTCGTCTTTCTCCCTCCATGTGCCTTGTCCCTCGCTCAAAAGAGCCCAGCTAATCCATGGCTGAGAGTCTCAGACCGTGTCGCTCCATGGGCATCCACCGCAGCACCTCAAACCCCGCCTCCCAATACCTGCCTCCAAGCGCCTGCACATCACAACGCACATCCTACTCCCCGTCTCCGTGCTGCCTTTTCGCCTCAGCAGAACGCCCAGGAGAGTCTCCTTGTAAGGCCGAGAGAGGTGGGAATGGAATCCCAAGGTGCGCCGCTTTTCCCCAGCTCTTTTCTCGTCGGCTGATGCAACACGCAAACACGGTCTATATCCTCTGAGTCGTGAGGCCGTCTGCATCAGCACTGTCGATCCGCAGCACCGGCCGAATCGCCAACGCGATGCTGTGGACAATGCAAGTCCTCTCAACGAGCGAATCACACAAAACTGGCGAAGGTGCGTGCTTCTCCACCTCTCCGCCTCACACCGCATCCTTTCTAACCAATATCAGACTACTCACTATGCTGCTAGTATCCGAGCGCAGCAACGCCAAACCAGAGCACCAGGCGCGTCGTTCATCCTGTTCTCCCTCACTGCTCGCTGATTCTAATTGCCAAAGCCACCATTCAATCAATCAGCTAAACATTGATATAGTTAGTCGCACGTCTCTGCTGTCGGCCATCCCCGCCGTTCCTGCTTCATGCCCGCTGATGCCCGAGTTCACGTCAGAACTGCGTAAACATCAGTAGCCACCGGTGCGTCATCTACACACTTTCTACGCGTAGAGGTTGCTGATTGTTTCTGAAGGATGTTGCTCGCGGAGAAGCACGCGAGACTTTCTCGTTGAGTGGTGCGTCGTCCCTCTCTGTATCTTTGCTGATGTCTTTCAGAGAAGTTGCGATAAAATTCACACAAGTTGAAACTCTGCCGAAGATCATCGACAGCCATATGAGAGCGGACACCCAGAGTAATGATTTCCAAATTACCTTTGTCGAAAATTAGCTGGTCGAAGAGTGCTGTTATGGGGCGACAACATGGTGAGCTTCCAGTCGGAGCGCGTATGTTCAGATTGACCTAGGTGGCAACAAGGAACTCCGGGATCAGACCTAGTGCAGCATGAAAGAGGTGTTGGACAATGACTTACAACGGAATTGCTGCGAGTACGGGGACTTTGGGATGGAATGCGAGCCTGGTGTGCTTCGGACCGACAACAGGCGAGTGAGCTAGAATTGGGCAGAGCTCTTGAAAACAGAGCACGGCGAGTAGCAGAGCTTTTGCTTATCTTGCTGCAATGGCACTAAATGTCCCATTGAGAATTGGGTTAGATCAGAAGTCATCGGCAAGTATATGGTATCGGCAAGTATATGGTAAAGACCTGGGAGGTTGAGGCCGCTGAAAAGTAGCGGGTTGCAAGCGAGGACCTGCAGAGAGTCAGACATGCTCCGGAGTCATAATAAGAAAATGGCAGACATGAACCGACGCGGATGTTGGAGACGTCACGCAGCTCATGGAAGGCATAAACCGGGGGCAATGTTGGGAGTATGGCCTGCTGGAGGATCATTTCCTCGCGGATGCGGGAGCTGACCATGGTGATGAGATTGTTGCTCATGGCTTTGAACTTTGTCCGCAGCTCTTGCGATAGCTGTCTGTGAACTGACATCCAGGTTAATGGTGGTGGCAGCAGCATCTCCAGGAAGCGTGTCAGTCTCAGTATCGTCTGTGAATATTCAAATTTAAAAGAGTCAAATCATGAGGCGATTAATGAATTACCATAGTGCTGGACGAGTTGGCGATAATGCTCTGCAAGAGGGCTTGCTTCGTTGATCTCTGAAGCAGATGGACCGAGGGGCAGGCTCATTTCTGTCTATTCCAGTGAATGCCTGCCAGTCGCAGGCAAACCAGCTAGCATCAGATGGACATCATTCACCGAGATGCCTGCACCGACCCCGACATCCTGGTCGTAGTGCTTGGCTGCCGTGTTTGTGCTGTGGCTCAACATGCGGTCAACAACGGAATGGTTGTTCCGCAGCTCGGGGGATACATGCTCCTTGAGCCAAAATGCGACGAATTTGCGGAACAGGGTGATGCGGAGCGCGACGCCTGTAGTGTTCGAGGGTGAGCTGTGCGAGGTGCAAGCTCAGCATGTCGCCGGTCAAAGTACCGTCGACGCGGGGCCACATGGCAGGTGTGGAAGCGGTGGGCAGCCTCGATTCCGAAGAAGCGCTGGGCAAAGAAGATCTGCGCCGGTTGGAAGAAGACAAGGAGTTGGAGCATGTAGCGACTGAGCAGGGCTAGGGATGCAGACGGGATTAGGCGGTAGCTGAGCTGCTTCTGCGACGTCTTGTCAAGGAGTGACACGAGAGTGACCGTATTCAGAATGATCTGGAAGTTACGGGTCGTGCTGCCGATCGTGTTGCGCAAGGACAATTCGGCCATCTGCTTGGCGTGGCACAAAGAGGGTGAACCCATATCGTGAGCAAGTGCAATTTTCAGGCTCAAAAGGTCGAAGGTGTGCATCAGTTGCTTTACGGGGATGGGGCGCCACTGGATCTCGCCGTTCGAGAAGTAGGTGAAGCGGTCGCGAAGATCGGGTTGGCTGATGAGCCAGCCAGGCGAGATACTTGCTGCCGAATTTGCGAAAGCCATTCGGGGGGTAATCGAGGGTGCAAAAGCCCGTCGCACGATTCATCGCGGGATCAGTGATATTGATCCCCTTGAAAAAGTCTGCTGCGAGATCAGGAGGAATGGGTTTCCCAAAAAAGACATCCTTGGCCAAAATGCCTTGGATGTCTTTGATGAGAGAGTCGTAGGGGAGCTGGAGTTTGTGCCGTTGCACGAGTATGCCGTTCCAGTCTACGGTCTGGTGTGAAAGGTCATGCCATCGCCCCTCGATTGGAGCAATCTCGCTTTGAGCGATGACCTTCAGCAGCGTGAAGAGCTGGAAGAGGGAGGAGAGAGGAGTGACGAAGCCATTTGTGTGGTATTGTTTGACCGTCGCTGTGAGCACTGTGGTGATTGTGAGACGGGATCAGGTGCAGGTAGAGATCCACATACGTTTGAAAATTCATTTCGGGGTTTTCGTCTAGCACCCGCTCAATCTCAAACATCAGCGACCCACTGTCCAGCGTAAGTCAGGTGGGCAATACGCTGGGTGATGGAGTTGGCGAGAATGAGACCGCCGTCAGGCTTGATGCTGGAGAGGACGATGAAGAGGTACACCGGGGAGGCGAACTTGTCGATCGTGCAGTCCCGTCTGCTCGTGGCGGAAAAGGGCAAGGGCGACACGCTGAATTGCCTTGTCAAGGAGGCTTGAAGGGATGTCCCCAACGAGTAGGTGCGGTGCGTCATTGGACGGAGACTCGTCATCATCGAGGATCTCGATGTCCTCGTCCTCAGTCCATTTTGCGCTGTGTTGCCGAATAGTCCTCTTGGACATTGTCCAGGCTGCCGGTCTGTCGGAAATAGGAGAGGAGCGCCAGGAGCGCTTCACGTTGGCTCCGCAGTTATGGTGTAAGAGTGGAGGAGCTTGTTGGGTTGTTTCGGGTCGACTTGCCTGAGCAAGTTGAACACCAACGACCAGAGGGTGCGGCCATAGCGCTTGCAGCTCTCTAGGGTGATGGTGTTGAACGTGCTCAGACAATGAGTCCTGCAAGAACAATTAGGGAAACAAAGGATATGCGACAGGAAAAAAGACTTGCTGTACGCCGTAATCCGCCAAATCGTGCTGCTGCCCGTAGGTAAAATACTTGCGGAGCTGCGGCTGCAGGCGAGCAATATACCCGACAACGGACGGACCCAAGCCGTGAAACTCATCATCCGGCGTTGACAACCGCGTAAGCTCGCGCACGTCCCGAGGCGGCATTTTGCGCATGATGACATCCCAACCTTCTCGAGCGATGAGAATGTCCTTTTTGGACTCGGCAGCCGTCGGTGCAAGGTGCTGCGTGTCGTAGTCCGGGACACCCAGGTCAAGGAGGGCGACCAATTGTGCAAAGTCGACTTCCGGTGCAGGCAGGCTCTTCTCAAGATCAACAAGAAACCATGCGTTGCGCGGACCAGCGGTGAATCGTTGGGCATACCCTTGACAGGGCAGGTCACGGGGGATTCAAAGTTGTCTTGCACGCGTGCGTTCGGACGGAATCACGATTCAAATAGGCGTGAGCGCAATTGCCGCACTCAAAGTAGGGACTGGGAGAGAAGCACAGGCCGAATGTGGGCGCTGGGCAGTCGGTAGAATGGGGGATTTTTGCAGGGTCTTGGATTTCGTATTCCTTGACTAGGGCGGGAATCATGCTCGGCGGTGGCTTCACCAGGGTGTCATGGGCGGAGGAGATATGGTTGTAAGCCATGGATGGATCCAAGGCTAGTGCAAATGATGATTCTGTGTGTTTTATCGACGACAATAGAGTAATGAGCCAAGAGGTAGGCGTTGTGGGCGGTGACGGTGTTGGGCCCGGGGTGGAGCTGCCTCGGGTCGTGGGTTGAAAGAGGGGGATGGGAGGAGGAGGAGCGTCATCCACGTCTCGTTGTGCAGGGACGGTGGGCGCAGGTGGATCGGGGAGGGGCAGAGCGGGACGCGGCAGGAGCGCCGTTGCTGAAGCGTCGCATCGAGAGGCATGCAGCTGAAATTAATGAGACAATATGCAGCATTTCCTTGTAAAAGGGCGGACCTGAATCAGGCGGCAGTTGCGGTCGGTTTTGGTGCAACGAGGACACGCAAAAAGAGAGCTCTGCATGTCTCGTTGCAATACCTGAGCGTGTCCATCGGGGAAGCATACATCTTGCGAGTCGATGTGCTTCTCCTTGGTTATGATGCTCGAGGGATATCCTGCAGGGGTCACCACAGACGGGGCACAGCTTGTCCTCGTCCTCGTCCATGGTGGATAGAAGCAAGGTTGATCGTCACGATGTCACACGCGATGCGGTTAATTCAGCATTTGCATTTATCGTCTCAATGTCACACGCGATGTGATTAGTCCAGCATTTGCATTTGCGTTGAATTTCTTTGTACAAACAGGATCTGAGTACACTGCGACGAGGTCCAAGAAAAAAAAAGGCGAGCAGAGAGACTAGCAGGTTGTAAAAGAAGAAAGGAAATAGGAAAAGCGCGGTCAATAGCAAAAAGGAGAGCGAGCGACGAGCAAGAAGTAAAAGTGAATAAAAAAAGAATGGGAGCATCATTGGTAGGAATGGAAAGGTGGAAAGAAAGGAGAGAGAGAGAGAGAGGGATAGTTGAGCAAGACATGGTATTCGCGGGGGGAGATGTGGTTATTGGTGGAGTAACTCTTCCTGTCGCGTGCGGGCGGCCAGTTCAGTGACGAGGGGGCAGAGGCTGTCTGGTATTGAAAAGAAGCCAGCCCGGTCGAAGAGCCACAACATGAGGACATGGAGGTTGATTATGCCGGGCTGTGCGGCGACAGGGCGGCTGGCCCACGCTGTAAAGTGGTAGAGCATGGGACCGGGTGTATCGAAGAAATGACGGGGGACGAGGCTGGAGAGGCAAGGTGGGGGTTCGGCGCCATGTGCAGAATCGCGGTCCAGAAGGCTGGTTTCAAAATTTGGCGATACAGGCAGTTTTTGCTGAAGTCGTCGGGATGCCACCTGCCGCCCGACGCCTAGAAGTAGGGTGAGAAGATACAGAAAAGGATCAAAAGAGGGAACGTACGAGGGCGACTAGGCAATGGGTACACCATTTGCCCCACGGCAGCTCAAAAGATTTATTATGCCAGAGGGCGTACTCTGGGTTGGCGTCGGAGCAGCCGTAGCCTTGTTCGCACTTGTCTAGGCGATGGGCGTCAGGGAGGCCTCGGACGGAGCAGCAGGGGCAGTGGTTGAGGAAGTAGTCAAATATCTGGTGCTGGAATGACTCCGACAAATCGATGTGCCGTTGACGTTGTTGGATCCCGGTCCGCACGAGTGGTGGGAGCAGAGCAGCCGCGTCGTAGTCAGGGCTGGATATTGATTAGTGGGGTGGGGGAAGGAATCGGGGACAGGCGTACCCAGGGCCGATTTGCAGAGCATTGCCTCCATCGCCGCCATCACCTCCGCTATCGCCTCCGGGTGCCGCCATCGCCTCCACCATTGCCTCTATCGCCTCCGCCATCTCCGCCACCGTTTCCATCCCCGCCCTCGCCTCCATCCCCGCCGTCACTGCGATTCTCAGAGGCGTGGCCGGACGCGACCGAGGCAGGGGGAGCCGACTGACGACCAATGCTTGAGCCATCGCGGCGTCCACGTTCTTCGCCGCCGTTGGATTCGCTGCGGCGTGACGGGGAAGGGTTGGAGGTGCTACCGGCAGCCGCGCACGGGAGTGGAGGCGGGAGATGGAAGGGATCCCACGAGTGGTGCAACTCGCCGATGAATCTGTCGCTGCAGGGGGTTGAGTTGGAGGAGTGTTAAGGCAGATGGTCGACGTACGACAATTGTGCTGAGCTATTCTGGCCGATGGACGGCGGGTTTGAAGTGTGAATATTCACGGGGGGAAGGGGAGGACAACTGGCAGCGAAATCAGTTGCGCAAAAATTCAGGCATACGGGCACGGACGTACAGCGATGCAAGGGAGGGCGGGGGATTTGGGACACGCGTCCCACCGCTTTGGTTGCAGCGCATTAGAGGTTGATTAAATCGGCGAGCATGTGGTGAAGCATACCGGGAGAAGTTCGCCTGGGCGCGTACATCCGGGATGGAGACACGTGAATCCGAGGCGGGCCTGCGGTGCCTAAGGTTGAGTGAGTTAGACATAATCTAAAAAAGGGAACAGACTTACTTCTGCCGAGGCAGGTTTGTCTGCACGGGGCGGTGTGCTGGCTCGCTTTGTGCGACCGAGGGCGTGCGGAGATGGAGGACGAGTGGGGGCGATGGGCTCTGAGCGTCTATGTTTTATTGAGTTGGTAAGGCGGAAGAGCAAAGTGAAAAGGAAACAGACTTATGTGTGGTGCTGGGCGTAGGAGTAGTACGAAGGGTCAACCTCATTGAGGGACAGGAGGCATTGGGAGGAGGTGGCAAGATGTCTGGGTTTTGTTTGTTGAGTGAGGCAGAGGAGGGAAGTAACAACAAAACGGACGTACTGGTTCTGGGGAGTGCCGCGTTGCCGGTAATGGTACAACGGATCGATGTCCGTGACGGACGGCAGCGTTGTGAGGGGGTTGCCAGAGGATGGGAGGCGTCTGAGCACCTGGGTTTTATTCGGTCAGTGAGGCCAAGGAGCAAAGCAACAACGAAACAAACTTACGCTGAAGAAATATGCTGATTTTTGTCGCGCAGGTGATGGAGCACGTTGGGCTCGGTTGTGGAGAGGGCGGGCTTGGAGCAGGGGAGGAGGAAGGGCGGTGGAGGCTCACGAGGCCTAGGGTTTGATTCGGTTAGGGCGGGGAAGGAGTAAAGGAGAAACGGAGGAGACTTACAAGTGGGGAGAGGGGGTTTTCTCGGCGTAGTGGTACACCTGGGTGTGAGGAGGAGCAGGCGGGCGGCTTCGGGAAACATCAACGAAGGAAGGGTGAATGGATGCTTGAGCACTTACAGGTCGGCGAGGCGAACCGGCGCTTTGGCGCACGGGAGAGGCTTGGAGGTGCTGCGAGGGGTAAGCATAACACAGAGGGGTACACTGTAGACATACTGGTACGGATGATATCGCATACTGCGTGTGGTGGTGGGGGAGTCCTGGGGCTCGGACGTGTGGGAGCCAGGTTGACGCGAATGGAAGGAGGAGGAGGTCGTCAAACCGCTCCACAGAGAAGGAGTGGTGCGCCCAGAGGACGTGGGAGATGGCGTGTACGGCCAGGAGTCGGGTGAGACGCGGGACCTTGGGGTTGTGCGTGTTAGTTGGGGTAAAGCGATGAGGGAGATGACTCACTCCTTTAGCCAGCGGAGGACGTCTTGGGCGGACTGGCCAGAGAAAGGGTTTAGGCTAGAGGAATTCATGGTGGTGGTTAGGAGGAAAGGAGCGTCGCAGGTGACACGGTATTTATACATGTGGTGCCCGTGTCGCGACTTGATCGGAACGGATGTTGATCTTTTGATTGGTTGAGTTGAACGAGAAAGGTGAGGGCAAACGAGACCAGGAGGTGGCAGAGGCTTGGTGTGGCCGTTTCCTTTGCAATCAGGGTTTGTGGAAACCCCGGGGACCCCGGGCATTCTTTCTCAAGCGCCCGGACGAGTTGCAATCATTGACTTTGATTTTCTGGGTGAGGTTGACACGGTCAGGATACACTATTCTCTCATGGTGGAGGTCAGGATCTGTACTCTATCCAGGAATTCTATCAAGCCTGCCCGGGTCGGCAATGATGACTCTGTTGCCACAGGGTCAGTCCCAACACTTTTCTTGGTTCAACCCATTTAAAAGGTGTATATTGAGTGTCTGCTGTGCTTTGGAGAAATACGAGAGGGTCGCATTGCTTCGTCAGATGGGATAAGATGTTGAACCCGAGTGCATGTGCACTATGTAAGTCACAACCGGATATTTGACTGCGGCCAAATGGAATTTCGCTACTAAGAATTGCTGCTTTGTAGAGAGCACAAAAAGTCGGGCATGGTGTAGCCCAAGCGAGCAAGGCTCGTCTCCGTCAATAATAGGCCCTGGGGTTCGATTCCCCGCCCGAAATACCATCGTGAGACCGTTTTTTTCTCTTACTCTGAACACCGCTTGTCGGCCAGTGGGCTGGGGTTTGTTAGAATTTTTCTCTGTTTCTTGTCTTTTTCTCTGAATCGAGCTTGCAATTTCAAACCTGTCGCTCATGGAGAAGTTTGCGTACCTATTTGAGGGGGGATACAATCATACAACAGAATCATACGTTGACTCTGTGTGTTACATGTCGGCGTGGAGGACCGGCAGACAACTGATGCCAAAGGGGGACAAGAGTGAATCCGTCGGCCGAGTCGGACATTCGCCCGAGGTCGGAACCGAACCGGAAAACTAGGAGTCAGCCATCTCGCAAGCACCACAGGTAGATTAAGGGTGTGCGACTGTCTAGCCTTCGGCTGCGAGAAGAATGGAAGGGAGGAAAGGAAGTGGTGAATGATCCGGACCGGAGCCGGAGCCGGGGCCGAGCCGAGGACCGAAGGAGGCCGGAGATAAGTCGGGCAGATGGTGAAGTCGCCAGAGCGGACAGGAGCACCGAGGGACAAAGACCCGAGATCGTCCGGACGGAGGTCGGAGGTCGGACCGAAGGCGAACCGGAGGTGATCGGAACCGAATCGGAATGACAGTTAAGTCAATAGAAGTAAAGAGGGAAGACGTCCGAGCAGGTTGACTTGAACCTGGAGTCGAGACGAAGCAAGGAGGCATCAGCCCATGAAAGGAAACATGGAATAACGTTAATTATACAACTAAGGTACAGGGACGTAACTAGCTGCTTAAATACAGAGAAGGTAATTGTGAATACATATATGGTAATATCATGATGGTCCAAGCGCAACAATAGCAAGTGACCAAAAGGGGAAGGAGAAGTAAAACATGAGGATGGGACAAAAAGAGAGAGGAACAATAAAAGCGGATAAACGGAAATACACAGTAAGCCTTCATTGCGTGATAACCCAATGACTCCGAGGGTTGCCGAACATTCCGAAGATCTCGGGGCCGCCGAGTCGGCCGGCTCGGCCGGATTGATCGGAATCGGCGGAGGTATCGTCGGAGATGGCGAGTCGGGTTGCACGGATATAACAGTATCCCCCCTTTACGTTCCTTGCCCTCAAGGAACAGGAACAGAAGGCCAAAGAACGATCAGGACCGATAGAACCTGTGGAAGTTGGAAGGCAGGGAAGTGTCGGGAGCCTGGAGGGAATCCGGAAGGCGAAGGTGTGTCGGAAGATGAACGGGACACAGAAGTGAAACCGGAAAAGGACCGGAGGGATCGGAGGATGACAATGGAGGAAGAGGAAGATGTCGAGAAGAGGAGAATGATGACGGAGGCGACCGGAGGTGGCCGGAGCATCGGCTCGGGCGAGACCCGTAAGGTCAACCGGGATAACCGGAAGCGTCGGAAATCAAGGGGGAGGTGCGGAGGAGACGTCGGAGTGACATCGGAGGGAAGACGGGACGGGAGATCTCCATAGAAGGAGCGGGATAAGACTCCAGAGCATCCATCCATCAAGGATTGGAAGTGAGAAATACTCGGAGGGTCACCCAGACAGCTGGTGGTTGAACCACTAATCCACATCCTACGTGGACATTGTCAGGTGTGCAGGTCAAAGATTGACACTGAGGCACATGGCGGTGCGAGAGGCCGAAACGTTCCGGAGCGGCCGAAGAGCCGGAGTTCTCGGGAAGGTCGGAAACGGCAGAGTGCATGGCCATGTGGAAGAAAGCTCGCCGAGAAGAGTTTTGTAAGAGCTCCAAAGAAAGTACGGAGTGGTGAAGGGCGACGAAATGAAAGTTCGGGCCGGAGCTGGGACCGGAACCAAAAACCGGAAGCAGGAGCAATGTTGGATGGGGTATAGGGAAGGAATCCGGAAAGCAGAAGGCAGGCCGGAGGTTCCGAAGCGGAAAAAGGAGGATGGGAAGGCCGGAGTATTGGCCGAGAGGGATGAAGATTGACCTGAAACAATTCAAGGTCATGGAAGAGGTGCCGGAATCGTCGGCCGAGGCCGAAGGATACCGAGGACGGAAAGGGAAGTGGCAAGTTTATATAAGCCAGCCACGGAAAGTGGAAGCATTACATAATCAAACCATCCGAAGGAAGTCGACAATGGGTGAAGGGAAAGAGGTGAAGATGGAAGCCTCCCACATTGTCGGGTTTGGACTCAGGTCCGAGACCGCGCAAGCCGAAACCGGAAACGGAGTTGGAAAACTGCCACATCGTCGAGTTCGGACTTGGGTCCGAGACCGCGCAAGCCGGAACCGGACGGACGGACGGAAGGAAGATGGAAGGAGACCGAAGAGCTGAGTCAATCTTCGACGAAGATTTCGGAGCCGAGTTTTCTGAGCGAGAACCGAGCAAAACCCGATAGTGCTGGTAGATCCTAGTGAAGTCCCAAAACTCTATGGTGCATCACCGATAGAGATTCGATCAAGGCCGAACGTGACTCGGCCGAAGGACAGGATCGGAGGTGGAGAACTCGGATCGGAGAATGGAATGAGAAGAGCAGATCATTGATGGATCAATGCTCAATCTCGGAGGCTCGGAGATTCGGAGTCGGAGTTGTTGCAACCTCGGGTCCGTGGTCGAGATGTCCGCAGACACCACAGTCACAGCGGAGGAAGTGCAAACAAACTGCAGCTTGGCCGAAAGATCTTGGCCAAGAGCAATGGACTCGAAACTCGGAGACTGGTGGAAGGGAAAATGAATGCAAAGTGGTCCAAAGTCGGCTCGGAAGTCGGCTCGGGCGAGATCCGAGAAGGTGTCGGATAGTGAAACGGAAGGTTAAGGGATGAGCGAGTCAGCGGAGGTTGACTGGGTCCGGAGGCTGCTCGGGATGCCCGGAATAAGCAGGAAGTGGGCGTGAGCGGATGGGATGGAGGAAGCGGCCAAGGGGATGGAGAATAGGAATAATGAGAAGGGCCGAAACCTCCGAGAGGTGCACGGAGAGGACCCGATGGGCCGGACGACCCGGAGGAACAGTTCGACGTGTTCGGAGACCATGAACAGTGACTCGGCAAGCCAAAGGTTTGGGTCCGAAGAGTCGGAAGTTGGGAGATGCGTCCGGAATCGGAGATCCAGTGCGGAGAGTGTCGTCGGAATATGGAATCCGGAGGCGGAAGGTCGGATCCGGAACGACAGGGGAGAGGACCGGAGGAAGACTGCGCAGGAAGTGCTAGTTCAGAGCGAATCAGCGAACAATTCCAGCGAAGTAAAGTCGGAAATCATCGGAAAAGCGCGGAAATTTGAGATGCCTATCCCCCCTTTAAGGGTAGACGTCCCATCGTCTAGCGCAAGATTCCAACTCCTCCGAGGATACCGGGGATTGACCCGGAGCTTTCGCCCGAAGGTCCCGAATGAACGAAAAACCGGATTACAGTGGTCTTTTGGCTCGGATAGAGCCAGAGGGACCGACAGGTGAAAGGAGAGAAGCTCGGAGAGCCCGAGACTCGACAGCAGGAGAGAAGCGGCTGCCGGAGTGCAACAGGACTGATGGTCGATTCAAGCATGCGAGGGTCCGAAGGAGCCGAGGCTTCCGACGAGGTTCCGGAAGAGCCGAAGCATCTCACGAACCAAAGCCAGGAGGCAACTGCAAGGACCGAAGCGAATGCGAGAATGCTCGGAAGGGTTCCGATGGCCCGAGCGGCCGAAGCGGAACATGACCGGAAGGAATCTGTTATATCCGTGCCTCGGAACTCGGGACTCGGCCTCGGAGCCGCCGATCTCTCGGAGATCGGCCGACGGAGCTCCTCCGCCGACTCACATATTCCACGACAAACTCCATCGGACCTCGTGTTCGAACCGGGTTTTTACGCAATGAAGGATTACTGAGCGTTTCCCGTTTATCCGTCTTCTTTCTTATTGTTTCATCCTCATGTTCTAACTTCCATTTCCTTTTTGGTCAGTCGCTATTGTTGCGCTTAGACCATCATGATATTTCCTTTTATAGATACATAATAACCTTTAGTAGTTTAAATACGCCTCCGGGTCATCGTGTATCTTTAGTTTGTTAATTAACGTTGTCTACGCTGCACCCCCTCTATACGCGACTTGTCTTGGCAATCCCGAGCTTGTCCGTTCTCGATCACGTCCGTCCGAAAGGATTCCTGCCACAGGCTCTCACCCTGCTGTTTGTGGTGTTGAGTGAAAACCTCCGCACGGTCCGGTCGATCACCTCCGACTCCGATCTCCGATCTCCGACCCGACGCCTCGGCGTATCGCCTCGCCCGAGTACCTCCGGTCACCCGGTCGGCCGAATCACTCCCCTCCTAGTCCCCTCCGCCGCGTAATATAACAGTATTAACAAACTCACTGTTCAGGCATCCTTTCTAAACGCCTGCCTTCACCCGGCATCGTTTTCTTTGTTCGGTTCAGCCTCTCCGAACAACGATTCTCTGGATTAATCCGAATCACCACATCTTTGCTTTGTCGACATCTCGGACCTCTATTCCGACGTCTTCACCATGGGTTCACGGATCTCGTTCTTTGCTCCGGCCTCGGCCGAGCAGTCCGGTCCATTGGATTTCGGAATCTTCCCTGTGCTCTTTCCGTTTGCTTCGTCGCACCTTCCTCGACCTCTGGCTTCAGCTCTCGGTCTAGGTTTTGGAAGCGCCGAAGCTGCACTCGGACTTCGAACTCTCTCTCCTGTCCCGCATCCGCACCTCGTTCCGGTCTATAATCTCTTGCCCATGGACCCTCCGAGATTTCCCTCGGGTCCGGCCGAGATTCGGCTCTGCGACGACAAGGGAAATCCAATCCCTCGAAGCATCATGCGTACATCCGGTCCTCTTCCCAACTTTCCTTCCGGTTTCCGGTCCATCTTCGGCGTCGACTCTGGGGCTTCGGCTTCATTGTTCTACCACTCGGACGCGGATTATCATCACCCTCGGACTTCTCTCCCCTTACCCGACAACTTCTATGGGAATCATCCCTCGGAGTTACAGCCATTCCTTTCGCAGTGCTACTCGCACTTCGCGGAACGTCCTCGGGATTTCTCCACGGACAACGACAAGATTCTTTTCGCTCTGTCGTTCTTCCGAGGAGATGCGGCTCGGCTTTTCGAAGTCTCGGCCGACCCGGTGACCAGTCCCTGGCTGGGGGATTTCTCCTTGTTCGTCATGGAGCTCTGCGATTGCTTCGTTCCGCGCGCACAGCCCGACAACTCGGAGGAGCAGCTCCGAAGGCTCCGGATGAAAGCTACGGATCACATCGCACATTTCCTCGACAACTTCTCGCTTCTCGCTTCGGTCCTTGACTGGAGTGATAACGCACTACGTCACGCTCTCTACGTCGCGCTCCCGTCTCGCATCACTCGGGAGCTTGACTCGGAGGTCTTTCCGAGCACCTTGGATGGACTCCGGGCGACGGTGCGCTGTATCGATCATCGGTACTGGCAGCAGCAGGAGACGCGTTCGGCGAACCCGTCGCAGGATTCCGATGTTCCCGGCCCTTCGGCCGACCCGGATGTTTCTGGTTCGACTCGTTTCTATCTGGCATCCTCTACTCCGTTCGCTTCCGCGTCGCGCTCTTCGGCTCCTCTGTTCGTCTCCCCTCTGGACACGGCTCCTGACTCTGGGCGTCCCACGGTTCAGCGCGGGTCACAGCCGCGCCGCCGAGGGCCTCCGGAACCAGTCCGGTCCATCCTTGGGGCGAACGGGCAGATTACGTCGGAGGAGCGGCAACGGAGAGTTCGGCTCAATCTCTGCCTTTATTGCGGAGGTCGAGGGCATACTGCCGTAGACTGCCGGAAGTCCCGAAACGTTCGCGAACGCCTGGCCCGCCTGGCCCGCGTTTCCGCGACCATCTAGATTTTCATCCATGCTTTGAACAAACCTCGGCATTCGGCCGACCGTGTCGACGATCCGAATGTGCTCCGCAGGTTTTCCCATCATCCACACATCCAGTCTTTCTCTCGCATTCACGACAACTCCGTTCTCCGGCCTTCCGCCGAAGATTCGGACATCTCACGACTTTCATGATTCAACTCTAGTCCCTGTATTGCTCCGGGATTCAACTCCCCGTGCGAATTGTTTCCTTCTCTCTTCCAGATGTTGTTCTATACTTATCTGTGAATCTATGGATTTCTCTTCGTACTTGGGAATCGCTCCGGCTTTCGGCCGAGCTCCGGCGCAAACCTTCCGATAATTCCGACAGCTCCGTTCTGTCATCCATCCACTAAGGTGTCGTTTCCATTCCGGAATCTGCGTCATCCGTTTCCGATTTCTCCTCGACTTGGTTCCCGGATCCCGTGTACCCCAGCAATATCGCTCCGTTGAGCTGAACGTCTGGAGGTACCAACTTTTTTCCGTTCCATATCCCCGGGATTTTAGTGTGCACACGGCCAACAACTATGCTGGATCTGTTTCGGTATTCCCGCTAGGGATGAGCGGTTACCGCTTCGGCCGATTCGCGCGAAGGTCCGAACCGACTTACACCGACCAATCTGACGCCTTCACCTCGAAGTCTTCGGACTTCATTCCGGCACTCCCGCCGAGACCTTCCGGCACTTCGCCGAGACCCCCTCCCGGAGAGATATATTCTCTCGCCCCTCGTTCCGACTCGGTCCGTCGACCTCTCGGATGTCCTACTTGGACGCACCCTCTGCTCTTCTTCCGGTTTCGTCGGTCACTCCGACCTCCGGATGAGCAACCTTTTCCCTCCATTGTCGCTTCGGCTCATCGCAGAACGCGCTCTGGACATACTCATGCCTTCCGACTTCTGAATCCTTCTCGGCCACCTCGTACTCGCTTGGTCGCCTTTCAGGATCACCCCTTCACCTTCGTGACTCCGTTGCGAAGCCTCCGACTTTCCACTCTCCGCTTCCCCGAGCTTCTCCGCATCTCGCGGGTTGTTCGACTCCCTCCGAGACTTGTCGTCCGGCTCCGGTCCTCCCGGATCTTTTCCGTCCTCCGCTCCGCTTCTCTCCGAAAAAAAGGGAATGCGTTCAAGGCGGTAGCACTCAAGTGGATTTCGATCCTCGGACCCCGGTATTTTGGGTCCTCGAGTCGCACGGAAACCCCTAGATCATGACACCGTTGTTCCTTCCTTACGACCAGTTTTCGCCTTGGCAGTTGTGCCATCCCTCCGAACTTCGCCGTATTCACTCGGAACCTCGGCCGGTCCACTCAGCGCCCCGAATAGGATTCGATCCATAGACCCCGTCTTCTCGGGTCATTCGGGTTGCGTTCGGGACCGTTCGGCCAGTCGTTCCGAGGTTTCACTTCCTCTTCGGCGACGTTCTTCCGACTTTCGACAGTTACGTGGTAAAAAGCTTTCGAAAATAGTGACCAGTAGCTCGAGTGGGTTTCGAACCCTAGACCCCTTCATTTCGGGTCCTCGGCTGGGTTGCTTTCCGCTATACCACGGAAGACATCAGATTCCAGCTGCGTCTTTGTTCTGGCGCGCGGCTGTGTTTTTCTCTCTGGGCATTCCTCGTTCTTTGCTCTTCGGCAAGTTCCACCGTTCACCCTCCGTTTCCGTTTTTCGGCCCTCGGCCGACTCGGGCATCGGAACTCCTTGAATCGGGTTCACGGTCATTCTCTACAGACGCCGTTCAGTGGTTAGGTTGCGTTATCGCTTTGGGTCAGCCACATCCGGTATTCGGCCACTAATTTCTGTCCTCGCGTCTCTGGAGCTCTGTCCGTCTCCGGGATTCTCCTCCGAACACCTCCGGAACTTCTCCGACGACTTCGGACCTCGATTGCTCTCTGCGAAGCATCGTCTTGTCTTCTTCGGAAATCTCGGGCGAGCCTTGTGCTCCGTTCACCTCCGAGATTCCTCTGTCGATTGGCCCCAAGCTTCCAGGTCTATGTGGAGTTTGGCTTCCTTGTCTGGCGCTCTGCGCTTCGGCAAATCTGGAGCTTGGCTTCCTTGTCTGCCTCTCCTTCGCTTCGGCGTATCTGGAGCTTGGCTTCCTTGTCCGCCTCTCCGTTCTTTCGGCGGATTTCCTCCTTCTCGCCTTGTCTTCCGACTTCGCGATTTTCCTTCCTCCGTTTTCGCCTCCGTTCCGCTTTCCGGTATACCTCCGATTGCACCATCCAACTGGGCCAAAAGACCACTATATCGCGTATTTCCGGCTCTCGGAACCTCGGGCGAAAACCCTTCCGACTTTCGGAGATTTCATTCTCTCGCACGGAATGCATCGCTAGACGATGGGACGTCTACCCTTAAGGGGGGGATAGGCCTATCAATTTCCGCGATTTCCGATGAGATTTTGATTTTTCTACGCCAGAATTGACGCTGATTACGCTCTCAATTAGCTCTTCTGCGCAGTAATCCTCCGAATTCTCCCTGTCGCACGAGCCTCGGAGCTACTCCAGGTTCTATCCGACAATCCTCTCGCACTGGTACTCGACTCCGGTTCTCAATGCGTCCGAAATCCGACGTCCGCCCCTCGGCCGACGACACTCGGAACTAACTCCGACGCGCACATACGTCCGGACCATCGACCACACCATTGTGCACACCCTGGAGTCAACGACCGTTCACTATTCCTTATACTCCGTGGTCCTTGCTCTCCACCCCATCCAGCCTACTCCGCTTTCTGGCTACATTATCCAATCCCTTCAAATCCGTGTAACGCACTTCACGGAGTTCGTCCGAACGACCAGTGAGCCGATTTCTGGACGACTTCTACCCTTCCTTCATCTCCGACGGATCGGCTTGACTTGACTTGGACTTCACTAAGTCCACTTCACTCTTGCTTAAATCCTCTTACTCATTCACTTCACATAATCGGACTTGGGCCGAACTCGGCCAATTCGATCAAGATTCGACTAGATACAAAACAAGAAAGATCTACGAGTCATTGCTTTTGGTAACCCTTTGACGCAGGGCATACGGAAGTCCGAATCTATTCTACATTGGCCTCATCCGGCCTGGACGCCACTTCCTCACCCTCGCTTCCTTCCTTCCCCTCCTCCGATGCGGTCGGAGCTCCTCCGCCGATCTCCGGCGCGACTCCACCCATCACAACAACCTCCGGAGTGGTCGGAGCATCGGCGCCGCCATTCGGCTCCGCTCCGCCCATCTCCACGTCCTCCGTGGTCACCACCGACGTCGTTGTCGGCGCACCACCCTCCACCTCCATCGCCGTCGGCGCACCTCCGAGCTCCGGAGTTGGCGACCTCCGAGTCCCTGAGGGTTCCGCCTCAGGGCCGACGTCGGGCGTGGACGAACTCCCCACCCCGGAGGGCCCCGCGACGGGACTCGACTCCCTCGCGACCTCCGATCCATCTCCGTCCCCCCTCGGCCGACTTCCGACCGTCGAGACGACCAGCCGGTACGTCTCCACAGTCATCCCGGCCTCAGCGGCGGCCTGCTCGACGTGGGGCTCGACGCCCGCATCCTCCGCCTTCGGCGACAGCCGAAGCAGCCCCGAGGTGTCCAAGTGCGGCGGGAACAACTCGTCCGCGACTCGGCCTCGGCGCTGAGCTCCGGGCGACCTCGCCCTCCGCCGCTCCCTCGTCTCCCTCCGAAGCACCGCGTGGTGCGCATCCTGGTTGGTCACGAGGACCTCCGGAACTTCGCGCCCACGGCGCGGAGGCTTCGGCTTCGGCTTCCCCTTCCCCTTCCCCTTCGGGTCGGGCCTCTCCTCCTCCGACTCCTCCTCCGACTCGCTCCCCTCCAGGACGTACCGGACGCGGGTCGGAAGTGGACGATCCACGGGGAACTCCACCAACGCGCGACTCAACATCTCGTCGGTCGCGCCGAGTTCTCCGCCCCGACCTCCGACGCCGCGGAACCGCGCGAGGATCTCGTACAGCACCCTCGTACGATCCTCCGACGCGGCCATCCTCTGCCACATCCGAGCGTTGTCCCGCTCCAACTGCTCGACCTGGAGACGCATCTCCGAGGTCCGAGTGGGCAAGACCTCGCGCGGAGGCAGCGCCGGCAGCCCCGACTCGGGAGAGATCTCCCTACGCCTCTTGCTTGGGCGAGGAGCCACCTCCGAGTCGGAGCCGACCTCCGTCGTCGGACCCGAGGCGCGCTGCGCCGGGCGCCGCACGCCTTTTCCCTTCGCATGGATGCACTTGATTTTTGAACGACGGCATCCCTCGCAGACGGAGATACGCCCGGACTTGCTGACGAAGCACTTCCGCCGTGCTTTCCGACACCCATCGCACGCTGTGAGCAAAACGGTTAGCTCCGACACATCTCCGCCGACTGCGACGCACCATTCTCCGTCGCCACAAACTCCATCTCCAACGCCGCGTTCCAATGAGAATCCTCCTCCCGCTCCTTCCTCTTCTTCGGCCTCGGCGGCGCGATCTCCTCCGACTCGTTCCCCAACTGGTCCGGCTCCTCCGACGTCGCACGACGCACCTCCGACTCCGAGGGCGCCACCTCCGACGTCGGCCGAGCCCACCCCATCGCGCCGCTCGGGTCCGGCTCCGCCAGCCTACCCTGGACTCGCTCCGCGTACTGCGCGCGCATCTCGTCCAGCTGGCGCTGGAGCCCTTCGGCCCTCTCGCGCTCCGCCGCGGCCTCCACCTCCGCAGCCACCCGCGCCCGCTCCGCAGCCGCGAACTTCTCCCGCGTTCTCTTTTTCCGCTCCCTCTTCGCCACATCCGCCTTCCTACGCTCTTCGCGGGCGGCGACTTCCGCCTCGGGGGTTTGGGAACGCACAGGCGTCTTCTCGCCTTCGGGCCTCGGGGCCTCGTGCGACGGAGTCGGCGGCGACGGCGGCGGAGTCGTTTTCGGAGTGGACATCGTGGTTGAGAGCAAGAATGATGATGACGAATTTTTACTCGTGGGAATATTTGTAATCCTGCAAAGCTCGCCACGTGATTCGGCATCTCAGCATCTCGGCATCTCGGTGCCTCGACCTCAACTTTTCCCTTCACCATTTTTCGGCACATTTTCCTCCTCCGACATATCCGATCATCACCTCTAACGACCTCGCCCATGTTCCTTGTGGGAAAGGAACGTAAGAGGGGGATACTGTTATATCCGTGCCTCGGAACTCGGGACTCGGCCTCGGAGCCGCCGATCTCTCGGAGATCGGCCGACGGAGCTCCTCCGCCGACTCACATATTCCACGACAAACTCCATCGGACCTCGTGTTCGAACCGGGTTTTTACGCAATGAAGGATTACTGAGCGTTTCCCGTTTATCCGTCTTCTTTCTTATTGTTTCATCCTCATGTTCTAACTTCCATTTCCTTTTTGGTCAGTCGCTATTGTTGCGCTTAGACCATCATGATATTTCCTTTTATAGATACATAATAACCTTTAGTAGTTTAAATACGCCTCCGGGTCATCGTGTATCTTTAGTTTGTTAATTAACGTTGTCTACGCTGCACCCCCTCTATACGCGACTTGTCTTGGCAATCCCGAGCTTGTCCGTTCTCGATCACGTCCGTCCGAAAGGATTCCTGCCACAGGCTCTCACCCTGCTGTTTGTGGTGTTGAGTGAAAACCTCCGCACGGTCCGGTCGATCACCTCCGACTCCGATCTCCGATCTCCGACCCGACGCCTCGGCGTATCGCCTCGCCCGAGTACCTCCGGTCACCCGGTTGGCCGAATCACTCCCCTCCTAGTCCCCTCCGCCGCGTAATATAACAGAATCACCGAACGGAGAGAGTCCGGAAGGCGATGATGGATGATGGAGAATACCGCCGAAGTGGAAGAGGCGGAAAAGGCAATGAAGCCAAAAACTCCAAGGAGTGCCCAATGGAACAATAAGTCGATGGAAGATCTCGGAAAGGAAAAGGTGAACCGGAAGGAGCAGAGCAAATTCCAGCTAAGGGCTGCCGCCCAGAGCTGAAATGCACTGAACCGGAGGTTCGTCTGAGAAGGCCGAAGGTCATGAAACAGAAACCGAAGAGTCGAATGAGCCTTTCCTAGGCTCGGCTGAGGAGCAGGATGGCCGGACAGGATCCCGGAACAAGGTGGCAGAAGTTTAGTGACTGAATACCGACCGGAATATCGGATGCGGCTGGCCCAAAGCGATGCGCAACCTAAAAACTGCAACAGTGTTCGGGAGACGTCCGGACCCGAGCTCCGAGCACGAGAATGGAAAGGAGACCGCCAACGGTGGTGTACAGCCAAGGCCAATTCCGGATGCATCGGCCGAAGCCAGCATCGGAAGATCGGAGGTGACCAACGGGAGACTTGAGAGTGAACCGAGAGAGGGCGATGAACGGTGGACCGAAGTCCGGGGAACCAAAGTGGAAAGGAGGAGGCAATGAGCCTCAGATGAAGATGCTGAAAAGGCAATTCCGAGATGCCGAGGGCCGGAGCCGAGGCTACCCGAAATGCCAAGATGAAATATGTCGGGAGAGAGGGAGTTCCGGAGCGGAAAGCGAAAGTGAATGAGTGCCGGAGGGGAATGGATGTCGGAGAGCGGAAACTGCTCGGAGGAATGGACCGGAAAGTTGGACAGGACTCCGAAGCGAAACAGCAGGGAACTAGTGACCGAATACCGACCGAAATTCGGATGCGGCTGATCCAAAGCGATGACGCAACCTAGCTCAGCTGAACGCATGAAGTGTGCCCAAGAGCCGGGTCCAGAACGGGACCGAGAGTTCCGAAAGGAAGGAAACTCGCGAAGAGCAGCGAGAAGAGGTGGCAACAGGAAGCACCAGAGGTGCGAATCCAGAAGCCAGGGGTCAGCCGAGCGAAAGTTGAAGAGTTCGGCCGAAGGAATGACACAATGCCCAGATGATCCGGACAAGAGTCAGCGGGTGGAATGTTCACGAAGAACGAGAAACCCGGAGGTGGACCGAGCAAAGCTCCGAAGGTGTGGTGGAGCCTTGGGAGGTGTCGGCCAAAGGGGATGACCAAAGTTCGGAGGATCCGAACAAAAGTCGGGAGGTGGAACAGCTCGGATGAGTGGAGCGGAATGGTCAAACAGAGCTCCGAAGTGATGCAGCAGATTTGTAGTAACCACATACTGACCGAGATATTCGGAGATATTCGGATATGCGGCGGGTTCAAAGCGGTAACGCAACCTACGAGCTGCAGCAACACACCAGAGGCGTTCGGAACCAAAGCCGAGCCAAGACCAAGAGTTCCGAGAGGAATTTGCGGAGAGGGCGAGGGGAGTGGCAACGGAAAACAGCGGAGCTGCAGACCGAAAGCTGGAGGTCAGCCGAACGAAGCTCCGAAGGCTCGGTGGAACCGTAGGAGACGTCGGGCCAAAGGGATGACAGAAGTCCGGAAAATGTGGACAAAATGTCGGGAGGTGGAACGGTTCGGAAACAAGGGCCGAAGGGTTGGACAGAGCTCCGGAGCGATGCAGCAAGGATGCAGTGACCACATACCGGATATGGCGGGCCCAAAGCGATAACGCAACCTGCAAACTGCAGCAGCACCCGAGAGATGTCCGGAACCGGAAGGACCGAGACCGAGTGTTCCGAGGGGAACTTCGCGAAGAGCTGCGAAGGGAATCGAAGGAGAGCACCGAAAATTGCCGGAGGTGCAAACCGAGGATTGGAGGGGTCGACCGAGCGAGATTCCCGACTCAAACGGAGCCTCGGAGACGCAAGGCCGAAAGGTGACCAAAATCCAGAAGAGCCGGAGGAAGGTCGGGAGGTGCTGATAAACAGCCGGGAGCAACCGAACGAGATTCCAGACTCAACGGAGCCTCAGAGTCGAACGGCCAAATGGTGACCCAAGTCCGGAAGAACCGGAAAGGGGTCGGGGTTGCTGATAGAACAGCCGGGATGCCAATAGATATGGCCAAGACCTGGTGAAGACGTCTGGGACTTTGGCAAGGATGTCCGAGATCCGGAGCGACCGGAATCGTTCTCGGGAGCATCCCTCGGTAACCGGAAGAGCCAAAACACGATTCGGACTAGTGTCCGAGGTGCGCGCGCGCAGGAAAGAAGATTGTCGACAGAAAGGATTTGGTTACTACTCTCCGATCGTTTGCTCAACGGAGCAACAGTGATGGGGTAGTGGGTATCCGTGATCCGGCAAAATCATTGGATCCGACAGAAGACGAGATTTCCAAACGAGGTCAGGGCGTCAGGGCCTAACAACGTTGGAACAACACCAGAGAGATGGAAGCCGAGCCGGAGTGGAATTTCCGGACGGACAACCCTGCGAAGGCGAGCTGACCGGAAGATACCGAGTCAAAGCTGAGCGCCAACGGAAAGGATCGGGGACGAGCCGAAGCGACCGGATCAACCGGAAGGTTCGGGTCGAAGCCCAAGGGAGAAGGCGAGGAAGGAGTGGAAGTGGAGGACGAGCCGAATGGAACCAGGCGAACCCAATGGTCCGGAACGAACTCCAGAAGTCGGAAGGTCGAGGGGAAGAACCGAGAGATTCCGGAGATAAGACGTCCGAAGTCTCGGAAACGACCGAGATGGAAGAGAGGAAGTGCCAAGGCATCCGAGACCCGAAGTCGGTACCGGAAAGCAGGTCCAGATGAGGGTCCGAGCACAACCAGAGAGGACAAATCCACAAGCGACACAGAGGCAGCTTAGGTAAGCCATCCACCAAAGGTGAAAGCATTACATAAACCAACCACGGTGATGTGCGCCACCAGTAGAGGAGGCCAGAACAGGTGAGTTGTATAATACTGTTACATGTCGGCGTGGAGGACCGGCAGACAACTGATGCCAAAGGGGGACAAGAGTGAATCCGTCGGCCGAGTCGGACATTCGCCCGAGGTCGGAACCGAACCGGAAAACTAGGAGTCAGCCATCTCGCAAGCACCACAGGTAGATTAAGGGTGTGCGACTGTCTAGCCTTCGGCTGCGAGAAGAATGGAAGGGAGGAAAGGAAGTGGTGAATGATCCGGACCGGAGCCGGAGCCGGGGCCGAGCCGAGGACCGAAGGAGGCCGGAGATAAGTCGGGCAGATGGTGAAGTCGCCAGAGCGGACAGGAGCACCGAGGGACAAAGACCCGAGATCGTCCGGACGGAGGTCGGAGGTCGGACCGAAGGCGAACCGGAGGTGATCGGAACCGAATCGGAATGACAGTTAAGTCAATAGAAGTAAAGAGGGAAGACGTCCGAGCAGGTTGACTTGAACCTGGAGTCGAGACGAAGCAAGGAGGCATCAGCCCATGAAAGGAAACATGGAATAACGTTAATTATACAACTAAGGTACAGGGACGTAACTAGCTGCTTAAATACAGAGAAGGTAATTGTGAATACATATATGGTAATATCATGATGGTCCAAGCGCAACAATAGCAAGTGACCAAAAGGGGAAGGAGAAGTAAAACATGAGGATGGGACAAAAAGAGAGAGGAACAATAAAAGCGGATAAACGGAAATACACAGTAAGCCTTCATTGCGTGATAACCCAATGACTCCGAGGGTTGCCGAACATTCCGAAGATCTCGGGGCCGCCGAGTCGGCCGGCTCGGCCGGATTGATCGGAATCGGCGGAGGTATCGTCGGAGATGGCGAGTCGGGTTGCACGGATATAACACTGTGGCGATTCGCTGCGCATCCACGAGGTCTATTGTTGTTGGACCCTGTAACGTGGAAGGAGCCTGTTCGATTCGGGCCCAGAACATTCGTTGTGAGTGGTGATTGTTTTTCTTCTGTTCCCTGTGATTCGTGCTCGTCTGTTTCCCAATGTTGCTTTATCGACGTTCTCGAGTTTCGAATCATGTTCGCCCCTCATCGTCTTCCTAGTTATCCTCGCCTGGCCAGTCAGGTTCGGTTTCAGTTTTTCTTGCTGATACCTCGTTTATCGCAGGATGGAAGTGGGTGGGCAACAACTCGGCGGAGCGCGGGCGCATGCACAAAATGTGTTTATTTCCAGGACGTTTGGTGGAAGAGCCTGTTCGACTCAGGCCCGAGTGATTACTCTGGGCGAGATTCTTTTTTTTTTTGGTTTGTTTATTCGCGGCAATGACTGGTTATTTATCGATCAAGTTGAATTTCAAGATGGGCTTCCAGATCATTGCGGGGAACCGAAGGAGAAAATATACGAGGTACTTCGCACAGAAAACTTCACTTACAAACGCGCCACCACGGAGGACACTGTTGAATTCAACTTTTGCCGCACTGAACATCCATCCATTCCCTGCACCGTTATCTCTGTCACCCACACCAGCCCTTACCATTTTATCATGACTGCCACCTCTACTTGACTTTAACCAGGAATGGTTGTTGCCAGTCATGGCACGGTGGGATCTGACTGGAGCATTGGCAACACCAAAATGTACAAGGAAGGCATGGTTTTCGTGGAATGGGACAACAAGGCCGCAAAGAAGCTTATGATGGTTCAGATGGACACTGAGTCGTATAATGTTCCTTTCATTCAGCATGTCCGGTGTGAGACTCGGACATCCAGGAGTTCCCGTTCACGCCTCACGCGTACGGCTCCTTTGACTCTACTGTACATATACGCGATACTTACCGCTACGACTTTTACGACTCTGATGTATAGTAGATCACGAGCCTCGGCATCAGCCGAGGCACGTGCACGATAAAATATCTTTTCACTTACTCTTAAACTCTCACAACTTATAACCTCAAGAGGCTCGTTGTAACGTGCACGCAGGTAAGTTGTGGGAAATACTAACAACTCTTCCCTTCACAGAAGAGTTGTTCTTGAACGTCTCTGGCTTTCCAGAGTCGTTCTAAGCAATTCTAAGGAGAATTCCTTACTGGCTTTCCAGTAGCGGAATTCTTCTTTGAGCCAGCATATTCGTGTTTCTACGCGAATAAGGATGATCCACACTCGAGTCGCTGCTCGAGTGTCAGAAGAAGGACGCGACCTCACGCCAGGAAGTCAGAGGATTCCCGTAAAAGACCCACGAGGTCTTACATCTGGGGCCGGGTTCGATCTTTCAACCCAAAGGTTCTTCGCAAAGCAGAGTAGATTTTCCTTCCATTCTTGTAGATAGCCCAAGTCAAATTCAGAATCAACCAAGGTGTTATATCCGTGCAACCCGACTCACCATCTCCGACAATTCCTCCGCCGATTCCGATCGATCCGGCCGCTCCGGAATCTTCGGAATGCTCGGCAACCCTCGGAGTCATCGGGTTATCATGCAACAAAGGCTTACTGTGTATTTCCGTTTATCCACTCTTATTGTTTGTCTCTCTTATTGTCTCATCCTCATGTTTTACTTCTCCTTCTCCTTTTGGTCACTTGCTATTGTTGAGCTTGGACTATCATGATATTACCATATATGTATTCACAATTACCTACTCCGTATTTAAGCAGCTAGTTACATCCTTGTACCTTAGTTGTATAATTAATGTTATTCCATGGTTCCTATCATGGACTGATGCCTCTTTGCTTCGTCTCGACTCTGGGTTCATGTCAACCTGCCCGGATGTCTTTCCCCTTGACTTCTATTGACTTAACTGTCACTTCAATTTGGTTCCGCTCACCTCCGGTTCGCCTCCGGTCCAACCTCCGACACTCGTCCGGACGACCTTGGGTCTTTGTCCCTCGGTGCTCCTGTCCGCTCTGGCAATTTCACCATCCACCCGACTTGTCCCTGGCCTCGATCGGCCCTCGGCTCGGCCTCGGCTCCAGCTCCAGTCTGGATCATTCACCACTTCCTTTCCTCCCTTCCATTTTTCTCGCAGCCGAAGGCTAGACAGTCGCACACCCTTAATCTACCTGTGGTGCTTGCAAGATGGCTGACTCCTAGTTTTCCGGTTCGGCTCTGACCTCGGGCGAATGTCCGACTCAGCCGACGGATTCAGTCTTGTCCCCCTTTGGCATCAGTTGTCTGTCCTCCACGCTGACATATAACACGAGGACAGTTGAAGTTTGTTCCCCGTGGATGTCAGACTCCCATTAAAATGGTAGTCAGAACATGTTCAAAACAAGGAATACAAGCAGGATGGATCATTTCCCCACTATAAAATTAAATGTGCTATTTTACAACTACCAAGCAGCCTACAACGGTTAAAGAAACTAATTCGATTTCCATCAGATCGGCCATCAATACATCATCAATCGCATCAGAGGGATCAAAAGGCCCCTAACTCGTCTAAATTCATTCAGCCATATGAAACCCCAGCAAAACAGAAGCTCAAACAGAGTCAAGAGGAGTCAAAAGAAGACTAAAAGTTCTGACTCAGGATGAGTCAGTAAGAGTCAGTAAGAGTGGGCTTCTCCGTGACTAGGATGAAACAAGTAGCTCAAAAAGGAAATACTGAATAGTATATAAGGGGCTCTGATTCTGCTAATGAAATCCAGTTTTTCCCCTTCAAATCTCCCTGCCAGGAACAACATCTGTTCCCCTAAGCCCTTCTGAGTTGTCTGAAACCGTAGGTTGTACATTCCTAAGCTACAACTACACCCCAGAAATACCCCCGAGTTACCTACCTGCCTGCCAGAAGCCTTTCAGCGTCGTCTGATTACATAAGCCACCCCTGAGAATCCACTAAGAAATTACCTGGAACCCAGGAATAAGGAATTCCTGAAGAAGAACTTACCGTGACACCCAGGAATACGGAATTCTTGCAGAAATCTTGCCAATCACTTCGATCGATGAGCAGAGTTATTTCAGTCAGTTACGATAAAAATTTGGTCACATCTGACAGTTTCTATCACTCAATCTTCACAGCCAGAATCCCCGCGGACCTACAAACCCATCAACTACCTAAATAGTTTGACGGAGAACTTCAATTGAAATACAGTCTTTAATGGTGAAGCGAAACCTGGCGAGGACGCGAAATGGCAGCCGGTTCGGCCATTTAGAAGTCACCTTTTTGCTCAATCTCTTTGGGGGTGAAGGAGCCCGATATGTTGTCCTCATATGCAAAAGGAATTGTATAAAAAGCTGCTGTAGCGCCGGCACGACATGGTTTTGTTTGAGCCATCATTTCACCCATTTAGCCGATTTGTTGCAAGCCAGATCGGATACAATGTGCTGGAACATATGTGGACTAGAGGATGTCTGCCCTGGGGTTTTCAGGGTCAAGGATTACAATTATGACAACTCTGAGGTCCCAAGGTGCATACATCGCGCGCCTCGGATTGTTTTGTGGTGTTTCGCTTCCTCGTTGGTGCCCACACTTTTGATCAGACCCAAAATGTGTTCGTTTGGGATGAAAACAAAGCGAAATCTCGCAGTTCTTTGCACGACGAGGAAGGTTGGAAGCCAACGTAGCGGTGTGCAAAAAAAAAAAAAAAGATGTTATTGGAGCACTTTTCAGCCGGCAATTCGAGGCGGAAATCCAAGCATTTTGCTTCACCGTTAAAGACTGTAAACATACATCAAATCTACTTCGGAATAAGACCCCACCAAGAAGCCACTTGGATAAAGTCATTCCAGTGCAAACTTCTTTGCTACCCAACTCGGTAGTAGCTGACAGCGGAGGCTGAGAGGTGTTGAACTTGTTCCTGTGTCAGCCACATCTGTGTCGAGTTGAGTAGACTTCGATGGGTGTGAATCTGTGTAGAGCCATTTTGAATGACTATCCTTTGTCGGAAAAAACCTAGTTCCGTTGGAACGGAATGGGTCGGCTTGGCAGCTTGGGTGGGATTGCAACTGGTTCCAAGCCACTGGGGGGTGGCTTGGAACCGGTTTCAAGCCGTTCGAAGCAGCTCAAGTGGATTGAAGGCTTGGGACGGCTTTGAACAGGTTCCAACTGTGCCTGACACAACTAATACTCGACATCAGCAAATTCTATTCATTGACCCAATATCCGTTCAAATCTACTTATTGCGTTGGAGGCGTTGCCGACTTGCTGGGCTACCGTTGAGGGATGGAGGACCGGGCGACTCGGTGTGGAGCAAAGTGATGTCATAGTTGGCGAGCAGATATAAACCACGGCGATGTGACGCCGTGATTCCACCTTCCTTGCCTTCAACCACCACCACCCCTTCGCCTACTCCCTTGCCCACTCTCTCGCCCAAGTCCGCGCCCAAGTCCGTGCCGCCTCCGGACATGTCCACTGTGACACTGTTCAGTACCGAATTCGGGCCCGTCCAATGCACACTGCACTTCGCTCCGCAACCAACAAACGGCTCAGCATGACGTACCTGAGGAGTTATGAGGCCAGAAGTACATCTATTGATCTACTTCTGCCTCCGTTTCCGCAAGCCATATATCTCTCTTGTCATGGAGGCAGCAAGGTACACCCATCCTTTCTGCTCCTTACAACTCTAACAGTGTACAACTGAAGCCTTCGAGATCCCGACGACCAGCGCCATGAGGACAGTTGCACCGACCAACGTGCCTCGTCGTCCTCGCCGTCCCCAGTGCTCGCATCTGGCATCCGGCAGCTCACGCCATCCGCCCTGTGCCCAGCCTGCTCGGTCGCCACAAGTCACGCCACGCACAGGTGCGCAATCTTCCTCTTCGTTCGGTGATTATTGTGTACGGTAGACAATTGTATGGCTGCTGTATTACATAAATACAATTTTATTTGAAACATTTTTTTTTGTCCGCGCTGCCCACGCTACTTCCAATGGCTTGGGACATGTCTTAAGGTCTAATTTACGTTGCCAAGTTTGAACGGCTTGAAACCCACGGCGTGGATCGGAACCGGTTTGATGAACCTCACCTATGAGTTGAAAGCCACAAAAATATTTTGACCATAGAACACCACGCAACCGGTTGAATGGTGTTCAAACCGGTCTAGGATTTTTCCGACATTATCCTGTGTACGTGGCTGCTTTCTCAATCACACTGAGAGTCAACAAAAAGACTCGAGAAATTCTTGAGATTGAACGCCAGCAGAGCCCGGCATTGAGGACGGCATCCATCAGATTGGTTGATCTTGGCCGTTTTGGCTCGTATGAAGCCTGTTCGCTCGGAGACTACATCGACTGGGCTGGTATAGCATGCTAGGATGTCCTAACAGCCAATATAAGAGTTGAGGAAAAAAAGTTTTCTGGGCAACAAAGTTTTTTTCTTTGGTTTGGTTTTGCAATATCACTGGTTGAAAAACTCAGATAATTCACCAGAGTAATGGGCGAAAAATACATGACATAATGCAGAAGTTTTTCGCCAAAAAGTGTCTGAAAAACTCAAGACATTTTCACAACATTTGTCACTTTAGACTGGCATGAAACACTCGAAACAAAGTTTGTGTTTTTCTCAAAAAGTGATTCATCATGATTGTTACACCTTGCGTACCAACTTTCCACCGTAAACATAGGTGAAAAACCCAGAAGTTTTTTAGGACATTTCCAACTGCTAATTGAGGTAAAATATGCAAAATAAAGGTGGTGTTTTCTGTAAGATAAGTTTCATTGTTAATTCACGCATGATTGCACCTGAAACCTGTGGTGAAAAATGTAAAACCTTTTTCACTTCCATTCCTTCTGTAGAAAGATCTGAAGAATGGAAGAAGAATGTCCTGGAAAACTGAGTGTAAAACTTGAAAAACAGTTTTGGCAGTTTCCACACATTTTTCACCGTCTTTTCTTGTGCAATGTTCAGCGGAAAGTGTGTGAATATTTATATGCTGTTTTCAGCTATGTTTGCGCTGCAGACAGTAGTGACAAAAATCAAAAGAGTATTCACTAGCAATTCATATATATCTGCACCTGAAAATGAGGGTGAAAAATTCAAAACCTGGTTCACCACATTCTTCAGCAGAAGATGAGACAAAAATAGAGGAAAGAGACATGTAAAAACCTCCTGTTTGTTGTAGTGGGACTATATCTGAAAAATGTGAAAGCAAACTGGTGAGTTATTTTGAAAAACATAATCCAAATAGTTCACACATGTCTGCAGCTTGGAATCATGGTGAAAAATTCAAAACCACGGATGAGGGGCTGGCCTGAATGTTGGTGGTTGAGTCCCTTGCCATGCCCATCAGATTGAGACTAGGTTGTGCTTGCTGGAGAGCAAACCATGGCTCGAGGTGGATTTTGAAGCAAATGGCATTGGGCGGCCCAGTAGTGATCCAAAATCCGTCCATGACCGCACTCACTGGAGAACAAAGAGGCATTTTCTGGGGACGATTTGACCAATGATGGCTGCGGATTTTGGCTGTGTGTGAGGCTGCAGGCCAAAATCAAGGTGTAGCAGAGAATTGGGAACTGGATCCGATGTCCTCGCAAATTGAAACCCAAAATCCATCCACGACTGCCCTCACTGGAGAGCAATCCCCAGCTGGAGACGGATTATGGAGGAAAATTTGGATTTCGGTTCCGCGGCCCGACTGTGGGTGGCACTGCTCAAAGCGGCATTGCCATCGAGTGTGGGGATCGATACAGAGCTGTAAAGCCTCCGCATGGTCCTGAATTATGTTTGACATTTTCTTTTTTGACCCAGTTACATGGAATGTCTGTCCTCCAGCTGGGCTCTCTTGGCCTAATCTATCGGACCTCATTTACGTGGCAATGGACTCAACCACCAACATTCAGCCCAACCCCTCAATCGCGGTTTTGAATTTTTCACCGTGATTCCAAGCTGCAGACATGTGTGAACTAATTGAATTATGCTTTTTAAAATAAGTCACCAGTTTGTTTTCACATTTTTCAGATATAGTCCCACTACAACAAACAGGAGGTTTTTACATGTCTCTTTCCTCTATTTTTGTCTCATCTTCTGCTGAACAATGTGGTGAACTAGGTTTCTAAATTTTCACCCTCATTTTCAGGTGCAGATATATATGAATTGCTAGTGAATACTCTTTTGATTGTTTTCACTGCTATTCCCAGCGCAAACATAGCTGAAAACAGCATATAGATATTCACACACTTTTCGCTGAACATTGCACAAGAAAAGACGGTGAAAAATGTGTGGAAACTGCTAAAACTGTTTTTCAAGTTTTACACTCAGTTTTCCAGGACATTCTTCTTCCATTCTTCAGATGTTTCTACAGAAGGAATGGAAGTGAAAAAGGTTTTACATTTTTCACCACAGGTTTCAGGTGCAAACCTGCATGAATTAACAATGAAACTTATCCTACAGAAAACACCACCTTTATTTTGCATCTTTTACCTCAAGTAGCGGTTGAAAATGCCCTGAAAAACTTCTGAGTTTTTCACCTGCGTTTTAAGGTAGAAAGTTGGTACACAATGTGTCTAAATTTCAATGAATCCCTTTTTAACAAAAACACCAACTTTGTTTCAAGTTTTTCAGACCAGTCTCAAGTGATGAATGTTCTGAAAAAGTCTTGAGTTTTTCAGACAAATTTTCGCCGAAAAACTCCTGTATTATGTCATGTATTTTTTGCCCATTACTTTGGTGAATTATCTGAGTTTTTCAACCAGTGTATGATATGACGTTCGGAATGTTGCAAAAATGAATTACAGAAAGAATTGTGCCCCAGGAAAGTTTTTTTTTCTCGGGTCACAGAATCCTATTGCATTGCATCCCAGTAGGGTATACCCTCTCATTATAGATGCAAGTGAGAGATAGGCCCTCCAGGATGGCGGATTCAAGGCTTACCGGCGACATCACAGGTGTTTGATGGTGGTCGGGATGTTCCGGCACCCACCGAAATGAGTTTGAACCACGGGTCTGCGTAAGGTTGATGGTTAGTTTAGTTGCAAAATGAGCTAAGTAAACTGTTCTCAAGCCACTGATAGCCCAGTTTATGACTTGTACTATTCCGTAGAATCATTTTTTTTTCCGGGTTGCGGTGGATCGTAAAACTTTCTGAAGTTCTCTGAGGGTTCGTATGTCAGATGGTACCATCAATACCAGTGTATACTCTGCTTTCATCTGACTTAACTACACCCGCTTGAGCTTGACTTGAGCCGTTTTTGCGTGCACCGGGAATTTCCGATGACCATCAATTCTGACTGATGTTGTCGATTGGCCTACCATTTATCGTGCTATTGCCTATTCCTTCACGAGGAGGTGGCATACACTGTTCAGATCCGTCCCAATAGGATTCCAAGACTTGAGCAACAAAAAAACTTTCCTAAACCACAGTTTTTACTTGAATTGATTTTTGCAACGTTCCGAACGTCATAGTACAAACTGTGAGTATAGATGCATTTTATGATTCCTACAAGGAAAATTCATTCAAAGTGCTGACGGGACCCAGTTATTTCGGCCGGAAGTTGACGCTGATGGCTGCTTACATAAGGGTGCCGAGATCCCACGCCCTCTATCTTATTCAGCAACCCCCTTAAGCGATCACCTCGGTTATATAGGGGGTATGCGATTCAAACATGAACCTGCCGAGCTGTGCCGAGCTCGGGTCATTTGTGATGCCTCCCTCCACCGACCTCCAATGGCAGGTAGACATTCGATTTTGAGGCCCGAGGGCGTGTGCAGGCTCAATGAAGTACCTGGCCCACAGCAGGGAATTATCTCCCGAGCCTTGTCCCGAATATGCGGGATGTGATCGCAACTGATCGCACCCGATGGGAGGTGTGGCTGGTGGGCTCATGAGAGGGGCTCAAGGCGATTGAACTTGAGGCTATGAAACATGTGTCCATTGGCAACATGAAAACTCCACTCCGTGTACCGTAGGTATATCTATCATGGAGGGCACCATTCTGCCGCAAAAGCCGATTGCTCGGCAGGCCCGGCAGCTCCTCAGCATCCGAAGTAACCCCGACTACAAATAAAGATCCTATACTTAGTCCTGTTTTCCTACTGCCCACACACAAAAATCCTCGCTCCCCCTCGGCTTAGCCTCACCTCATCGTGATACAGACCAACAATCTTATCTTTTGGATTATATAATTGCGGGTTGCTGAATAGCAGCAACCCCCCCTACATCAGCACGGGGGGTTGCTGATTAGAATTATCCAGTGGAAAGGACAAAAGAAAGGAAATGAGCAAAGAATTAGGAGGGCAGAAGACATGAACATTGTTATATCCGTGCCTCGGAACTCGGGACTCGGCCCCGGAGCCGCTGATCTCTTGGAGATCGGCCGACGGAGTTCCTCCGCCGACTCACAAATCCACGACAAACACCATCGGACCTCGTGTTCGAACCGGGTTTTTACGCAATGAAGGATTACTGAGCATTTCCCGTTTATCCGCCTTCTTTCTTATTGTTTCATCCTCATGTTCTAACTTTCATTTCCTTTTTGGTCAGTCGCTATTGTTGCGCTTAGACCATCATGATATTTCCTTTTATAGATACATAATAACCTTTAGTAGTTTAAATACGCCTCCGGGTCATCGTGTATCTTTAGTTTGTTAATTAACGTTGTCTACGCTGCACCCCTCTACACGCGACTTGCCTTGGCAATCCCGAGCTTGTCCGTTCTCGATCTCGTCCGTCCGAAAGGATTCCTGCCACAGGCTCTCACCCTGCTGTTTGTGGTGTTGAGTGAAAACCTCCGCACGGTCCGGTCGATCACCTCCGACTCCGATCTCCGATCTCCAACCCGACGCCTCGCCCGAGTACCTCCGGTCACCCGGTCGGCCGAATCACTCCCTTCCTAGTCCCCTCCGCCGCGTATATAGCAGAGTTGAAGAAAAAAGTTTTCTGGCACAAGGTTTTTTTTTCGTGTTTGGTTTTGCAACGTTTGGAACGTCATATTGTACAAGCTACATTTGGCAGAAAAAAATTTTCAAGTGAGTTATTAGCCAACCAATTTTTTCATTTTTTTTGTGTTCCCAACCACTTTTCAACGTTGTTGGAGCAATTTTGCGAAAACGGACCGCAACATTTGGCTGCAGCACAGCCACAGTGTGACATGACAGTCACGCTTCCCACGCGGCCTCCGCGTGGTTGCAGCGTGGTTGCAACGTGCCTTTACTCTGCTTTTCTCGCTCTTTCTGCACTTCTCTGCTAGCTTTCTGGTATTCTAGCCATGGGGAGAAAGACTAACCACCAAAAGGCTCGAATGAGCAGTCTTCAGAAGGCCCGGGAATCACAGAAACCAACCGTGGAAGAAGTTCCAGATGAAGATGATCCCGTACATCCAGTCTCGGATTCCGAGACTGCTTCTCATCATGGCGACCACCTCCATCACCACGAAACCTCTCCTGTCTCTGATTCTGAAGCTGGTGCCTCTTGGGAGTTTGACTTCGGGGATGACTTCCCTGATCTTGACTGCGATGACATGTTGGAGCATGCACAGGAACCTGATCTAGACGAAGAAATCATTGCAGCCCCAGAAATCACAGATGAAGTTGAACTGGATTCTTTCTCCAAGTTCCTTTTTGATGCACAGGCTACAGCTCAGAAGGCAGAACAAGCACGGTCGCAGGAGCTGAAGCGTCCAGGTCGTTATCTCAAGAATGCAGCACGGACTAAACACCGTCATGTATGGAATGGGAAGCAGCTTGCAAAAAAGGGTTTCTTGGGTCTCGAAGATTTCACACAGTGGAGGATGAAGAAGAAGGGTGACAAACTGAGGGCCCGGGCAGCAGCCATGTCTTCTGATTCATCCTCTGACAATGCTTCCGATGGTGAACCAAGTTCTACTGCCCAATCAGTTTCTGGCACAGGGGCATCTCAAGCTCCCAGCTCTGGTTCTGAGGATGAGGAGGCATCTGATGCTGCTCCTGAACCTGCAGAATCAAGCACACAGGTTCGCATTGTTCAATGTTTGAACAATACATTTGACCAATAATTTTACAGGCTGCTGATTGTATGGATCCTGTGAATCTTGAACATGTGCGTCTGAAGGAGCTGCTGGATGCCATCCAGAACAGCACCTCATTCTCAGATCCCACACCTGAGACGGATACCGATCGGTCCCTCAACCAGCTCAACTTCAAGGACTTTCCGGCTCTCCGTCGCGCCGCTGCGAGTCTGAGTGTCAAGAGCAAAGATAAAAAGCTTGACACATTTTTCCGTGCTCGTATTACTGCAATGTTGGGGACTCTCAACCTTTATCTTGATTCCCAGCTCTCCTACACCTGGCGGGAAGCCTCGATGATTGTTGCAAAATCGCAGGGCCACGGATCTTATCGTGCACGGCAGATTCGGAACTGGATCCATGCTTTTCTAACAGCAAAAAAACTTCCCCTCCATCGTTATGGCCAGTACCACTCTTCGATCCTCAACGACGAGGATTTTTCCGAGTCAATCAAGCTTCATCTTCAGCATCTTTCTCAGAAAGATGGTCATTTTACAGCCCAAAGCTTGGTTGATTTTGTTGCGACACCCGAAATCCAGGAGAAATTGGCGGAGGCAGATGTTCAAAAGCGCTCCATCTCTGTCTGGACTGCCCGTCGCTGGCTGAAGCGTCTTGACTGGCGCTTCGGGCATCGCAAAAATGGGATGTACATTGACGGCCACGAGCGCGAGGATGTTGTTGCATATCGCACAGCGTTTGTCAAGCGCTGGCTCGAGCGGTATGAACCAAGAATGGTCGTGTATGACAATGATGGGAAGGCGGTGAAAACTCCCGATGGATATGTTTTGGAGGGCAAATATAAAGGCCAACCTTTCCGTCTCATCCTCGTCACCCATGATGAGTCCACTTTCTTTGCCCATGATCGGTGCAAGACTGGATGGCTCAGTAGTGTGGTCAAGGGGAAGCCACTGCCAAAGGGAGAAGGAGAGTCGATCATGGCCTCGGAGTTTCTGACATTGGAATGGGGCCGCCTTGTCGATGGTGATGAGTAATATTCATTCCATTCATTTGAGCTTTGCAACTTTACTGATTTTGTTCACACACAGTGAAGCTCGACTTTTGTTCCATGCTGGGAAAAATCGAGACGGCTACTTCACTTCGGAAGAGCTCCTCGCACAGGTTGATCGGGCCATAGACATTTTCGAAGCCAAGACCAAGGGCTTTGCCACAGGCCTGTTTCTTTTTGACAATGCTCCGAGCCACCGTAAACGAGCTGCTGATGCGTTGTCTGCTCGTCAAATGGTTAAGGGCCCAAAGCTGGATACAGGGCCTCGAATGCGAAATGGAACACTGCCCAATGGCGACACTCAATCATTCTATTTTGAAGACAACCATCCAACAATGCCTGGTTGGTTTAAAGGAATGGAAATAATCATTCGCGAGCGTGGACTGTGGCGCGATGGTTTGCTTGCACAGTGTGCAGGATTTAAATGCGAAGCTGGTCGCACTGACTGCTGCTGCCGTAGAATTCTCTTTTGCCAACCAGATTTCGTCAACCAGAAGTCTGCACTCGAGGAACTTGTGGAGTCGCGAGGCCACATCTGTGACTTCTACCCAAAGTATCATTGCGAGCTCAACTTCATCGAAATGTATTGGGGGGCCGCCAAATTCCGTTATCGCACGAGAGCGAGAACAACTAATATCAATGAAATGGAGAAGAATGTCAAGGAGTGCCTGGATGCAGTGCCACACTTGTCAATTGTCCGGTGAGTCTTGAAGTAAAACACTGGGTGAGCTTACAGGGTTTTGCATAAGTTCGTGAAAACGCGAAATCTTTGCGCGGAGTCACGTGGACAATCAAACTGCTCCGGAGCGCATTGAGGCAATTCTGAGAAGCTTTTATGTTGGTATGGGAAGCCTGATGATCAAGTGCGGCTTGTAAGTGAGCGAAACAGCGAGAAAATGTTGGTTGATCCCACCCGGCAAATGCCGAGGCTGCGGCATCACTTCGGCACCTGGATTTCAACATGTTTTGCGGCTGTAAAAAGGTCTTTTGAAGTGAACCCGTGCGACTCAGCACTGCATGGGCCGGCGTCCCATTCCTACTTGCACGTGACTCCTCGCAAAAATTTCCCATTTTCACGAACTTATGCAAAACCCTGTAACTAATTTTTTTGGCTACTCACCAGGTACGCTAACCGTGCAGCCCCATTTATTTCGGCGTACGCTCAAGGATTGAGTGGTGGTGACCTAATCTGGATCAACCGGAAGTACCGGGGCCATCGCATGCTTCCCCCTGCCACGATTGCTGAGATAAAGGCTTCCATGGTAGCCAAGTAGTTATATATTTTGACCACAAAGACTTTTGTTCATGCTAGATACTCTCCAGCCACAAAAAAAAAAAAAAAAAAAAATCGCCGACCGCGGATTTGGCCGTGGGAACGTTTTGATGGCTGCTTACATAAGGGTGCCGAGATCCCACGCCCTCTATCTTAGAAAAGACTATTCAGCACGCCCCGTACAACAGCACGGGGGGTTGCTGATTAGAATTATCCCTTTCCACTAGACACTTTCTGCTCCAACAAAGAGATCTTCCTTGATGAACTCATCTCTAATGGCTCAGAAGCCCTTGACAAAATCCGCTATATTCCTTGACTGATAAGCCATGCTCGACGTGGAGAAGATCGCCTAGTCTGGCTCGAACATATGTCTTTTCTTTTGTTCATTGTGCAGCAAGTTACTCATCTCTTGTGTTAGGGCTTCATGGCCTCCGCGCCGACATTTTCTCCGGCAATATATGGGCCCCGAGTACCTCAACTTTGTCAAGGGGACCGTCGACTCAGCGAGATCTGACGTACCTGCTGTTCGAGACGTGCGGCTGACGTCTAGGTTCGCGCTGGATGAGACGACATCCTTCGCCAAGCACATCCACCATGAGTTGAGTTGTCTCTTTTTCTGCGCTGCTTTACCTCTGAATGACGGTACACTACTAGCCTGAGTCTGAACGTTGACGAGGACGAGGATGAGGAGGAAGTGCCTGCTGCCGAGGACGATGCACCCCAGCCACTCGAGGGTGTGTCGATGTCTGCCGGTGGAGGAGATTGACTGATCGGTGTCGTTTACTTACAACTGTATATTCACATTTTTGTCTTGCTTTCCACCCGCACGCAAACCAATATCAATTCTAAACCGCGAGACTAGATGCAAGTTGGAGGCTGAGGAGTATTCACACCTTTTTACAATGAACAAAGTGTTATTATGCAAAGATATTGAATGAGAGTGTATGTATGTATGTATGTATTAAGGTCCGTAATTGGCCTGAGTGGCATAGGTATGGTAACGAGCGGGGTCATTAAATGAGGGACTGGATGCGCGGGTATATGTGTATGGGTATACAGTGAGAATGAGCGAGTAATGAGAGATCAAGTGGGGGATGGAAACGAGGGACTGGTAATGCGGGATAAGCGACATGGAATAATGCAAGTGTCTGTGAACGATTGTGTGGTAAGGGGTATCGAGCCAAGCCAACGCAGGAGCGTCAGTGACTATTCTAGGTGAGCAAGGGCTGCTGGACAGATGGACAGATGCTGGACAAATGAGGGGAAGGAAGGACAAATGCCCTGGAGGACTGGTGGTGAAGGATCGTGGTGGAGGATGAGGGACTTAATAGTCCGGGTGTACATACTTCGGGTGCCAGGGGTTGACGTGGGTGGACTTTTGGCGAAGTATCTCTTCTTCATCCCAGGGATACTCCTGTCTGGCCACCACTGTCTTGGGCGGTGCCGAGACGAGTCTGCGGCAGCTAGTGCATTCCTCCTTCTTTGATTCGTCCTTGGTCGCCGGGCTCTCGGGCACCACTTCCGGCGGGTTCGTAGATGGTGCTTTGGGCAGCAACAGTGAGACTCTTGGTCACCGCTGCATAAAGGGAGGCTGCGTAAAGGGAGGCTGCGACAAGGGCCCAGCAATTGGAGCAATGTGCGAGGGCCCAGCAATCGATGCCGGTTGAAAGATGCTTGGGGACCATTCCGGGTCGGAATCCGCTGTCAAAAACACTGCAGAACCGTCGGTTAGTTCGGCTGCACTCCCCCAAACCACCTTGTCACTCACAGCCATCGCGCTGTTTTCCCGAAGAACCTCCAGTGGTTGGACGGTGCTTACCAGATGCTGGAAACGAGGTCAGATACAACCCGAAAATGCCAAGGGAGCTTACCAAGCTTCTGCTTCTTGAAAGGCTTCTCCTCGACATCAGACTCCAACAAAGTGGCATTGCGGAGGCTCTCGAGCTTGCGTTTGGAAGAGCTGGGGTTCGGCCGCATCTTGTAGGGCATCCCGTAGGCTGAAGACTTGTCAACTAAAGGAAACTCGAAGCCATGTGAGACGAACGGTTTGGATCCAACTCCATCTCCGAGTCCTCATTCGAGCTATCGGGGTCGGCGTCACTGGCTGTGGATGACTGGTCAGAAACGGTTATCGCGGCTTCTTCGACGTCCGAGCTGGGCTCCTGCCTCGGCGGACTGTTATACCAGGTTTTGTAGGTCCTTTCCGGAACAGTCTTGTTCAAAACTGGCTCATGTAAATCAGTGGCCAGTGGCGGTGGACTTCCAAGCAAAGGCTCACCGATGTAGATCATACTATGACCGTGCTTGGTGGTTATCTTTTCATCAAGAACGTCTGCGCCTGTCGGAGGTGCAGATTTTGGTACCACTCTCAGCTGTTGGTACGACTTCACCACAACGCTCCACGAGGCCTGAGTGGTGTCACCTTTTGCCTCTGCAAAAGCCTTCGGGAACAGCTTGGCAAACTGTCTTGAGCATTCACGGTTTGTCCACTGTCGGTCAATCTTGACATTCTTGGCAACGCAACCGTGTTGTTCCCTGTGGCCAACGTCGGATGAGGTGAGAGCCCTGCTGGAGCCTTTGAGCTTATCGTTCTACAGCAGAGAAGGGTGAGAACGCAATAAGCAGACCCAAAAAGATGAGCTGACTTTGACGCCGTTCGTGAGGAGCACAACTTTAACTGGGGCATCCTTCATTTTTGGTTCCGCCTTTGCTTTCTGAATAGTCCAAGTGAGTGAACAGATAGTAATGGTAGAACGGCGAGCTTACTCCTTTCTTGCTGGACTTCTTGCTGGTCGAGGCTTCAGGTTCCGCTTGGAACCCTTTGAGGGCGTCATTTCGAGCAGTGCTATAATCTGCGAGGGGCTCAAGGTCCTTGAGACCCTTCGCAGAGTGTGCTGCAAAAATGTCCTTTACGGTGCCCTTTCCCAGCGCAGTCTCGCCATTGCTTTGTGGGGGAGGTTTGTGGAGGCTTTTGCCGTGATTACATTCCATACAAAGGGAACGTGCCATTGGATCCTGCGGTGGGTCATAGTCTTCACATGGACAACGTCCATCTTCAGTAAGCTGGTGGCACCGCATAGTAGATGGAAGAAGAAAAGAGAGAAAGTGTAAGTGAGTTAGGTTGAGTAAGTTCTCTTACGATCCCGTGAGCTAAGCTTATCCAGGTTCTGTATTAGACAGAGGGGACGGCGTAGCAGTTGGGTGTGTAAAAGATACCCAAGCCGGTCACGCCGCCACCTGTATATACTGACAAATGTGTCCCAAAGTAGAATATGACTAATAGGTATGATGTAATCGGCCATAGGCGTCCCCGACGCCTAACACCCTCCCCCCTTAGGACAAAGGTATGGAGTCCGATAATGCACGATTACATCGTGTGCTACAATTGAGTCGTAGTTCCGTAGAAAGAAAGAAATTTATTCCAAAAGAATGTGTTCCTCACTGAATTCCAGCGAGTTGAATCGATGTTATACAATTTAAACAAAGGAGCGTGATAACTTGTCGGTACAAGTGGAGAATGTCGTTCATCGTATTCGAAACCCGGGAGCCCGACGCAATACCCCGCGCCCGCGCTTGATGCACGAGCACTGAGGACCTTGCGCGCGGCGTCGCCGCTTGATGCAGCTCACGCCGCCGAACTCTCTTCGGCTATGACAGGCTTGGGCTTGTCGTCATCCGTGGGCCCACTCATGCCTTGCATGTCCTCCATCGTTGTCAGTGCATGGGCCGACGCCGCCAAACCACTTGGTGCAGCGGCGGTGTTGGTGCCCGGTGTCGAGCCTGGCGCGATGTCGGGCCTCGCAGACGCGTGCTGGAAGGCTGTCCAGCTGGGTATGCAAGTGGCGTCATATCCCAATGTCGCCACGGCGTCCATCTCGTCAACGGGCCAAACCTCGTTGGTGATGTCCGTGTTACCCGCCATCATATTGCGGCAGGAGCGGGCAAACTCCTCGAGCGCGAGCACGTCGGGGCTGCCCGGCACTATACCGTGCTGGACGTACCACGCAGCGATCAGGAAGATGGTAATATTATCCGTGAGGGACCTATAATGCGATATGGAGAGGCTGGCTGTCGGGTACCCCCCGACGCTCACGATGTGCGCGAACAGTCCGCGCACCGAGAAAAGGTACAGCGCAGCGTTGGTGAACTGCTTGTGCTGGTGATTCGCAATGCGTCGGTTGTCCGGCGCCAGTGCGAGGTTCGTCTGATGCGCGAGCATATCCTCACGCCGCGCCGTGTCTCCTCCCCCCACTGCGACGTGGCCCAAGGAGTTCAGTATCCCTCGGGCCCACATTGTGGGGTGTTACTGCTGGTAACGCAGCAAAATCTGCTCCGCCGTCCACCTGGTGTTCGGCGTAAGCGCCGAACCTGCGAACTCCTCCAGCTCAGGCCCAGGTGGGGTGTCGGTGGGATTGGGAGGCGAAGTCCCCAGATAACCCTGCGAGTCATCCGGGCTGAGTACCAGCGTCGTCGACCTGGGCCGGGACAGGGTCTGAGGCTGGCGTCGAGGGCCGTATCGCGCCGTCGGCACGTTGACACGCGGGTGAGGGCGTGTGGGGTCCATGACCCATGTGGGCGGGTGCGAGTTGCTCGAGTTAGAGCTCGAGGAAGTGGCGCCAGCGCTCGTAGAGCCCGAGGCATGACTGCCGAAGTTAGGTGTTCCTCGGTCCCCGTACATGGGCAAGTTTGGGGTGAACGGGCCCGGGATGGTTGGGGGACGCGCATTGCGGCGAAGTGTCGAAGGCCCAGGGTGGCGTTCGTGGCGCGGCGTGCGAGCCTCACCAGTGACGGTGATCCACCAGCTGCGTTCGATGTCCTGCTGGTGGCATAAAATGTATGCCTTGCCCTCTGTTCGGAAGAGCAGAGGGAACGCTGCCAGGTTTTGAGTGAAGGTGGAGTAGAGCTCCCACGCTTCCTGCTGGCCGGCGTTGAGGAAAGATATCAGGTTGAAGGCTTGCTCCAACGTGACGATCTGGCAGCGGTGGAATCGCCCCAGCAGACGCTGGTTGTTGTCGCGCCACACTGGCTGCACCGCACGCCCCAGCTTCAGAGGCTTGGTCCGTGCGCGCTCAATGCGCGCTTCCTCAGTCGCAGCGTAGTTGTCGTCCGACGGCGGGCACTCGTCCTCGACACAAGGTTCCGGGCCCGCCTGCTTGATTGCCCATTCTGACATGGGATGCCCGTCGGGACCCCGAGGCGATAGACTGAGGTCGGGATTGTCGAGTATGCGCAGGGGATCAGCAGGGGGACATGGCGGCGCAGGCGGCGACGAGGGTCCATGCACGCCGCGCGGTGGGGCGCCAGTCGGAGCTCGTGAGCGCTGTTGTCCTTCTGCAGCGAATTGCTGAGCGTAACGGGACCGGGACCCCTCGTACGCGAAGCTGTATGGGTTAGGCCTACGGTTACGAGAACCGTTGTCCCACACAGGCTCGTCGCGGAACCGAGGGCGGTCACAAACGCTGCTGGAAGCGCGGTGACGGAGTTCCACCTCATGCGAGAAGCTGTCGTGACGACGCGAGTCGTCCGTCGATACCGAACCTGACCATGGGCCGGGACTATGCGGTCCTGAATTCACATTATGAGCCGCCATTGCTGGCGGAGGATTTGTGGTGCCTTGCGCACCTTGTGAGTTCATATGATGATCCGGATTGTCTCCGGGGTTAGACCCACGGAATGGTGGGACTGGTCTGTTCAACGGAGCATAGAGGCCTACACGAACGTTGGTCGTGGTAGTTCACTGTCCCAGTGGCTAAGTAGTTCGTGAGCAAGGTATCTTGTCGCGCGCCGCAGCGGTTTTCGATGAATGAGTCGCTGTCATCCCAGGGGGAGTCCATGGGTGAGTCTTCGTCGTAGTCCATCCAGCGGCGGATGCATTCGAATGTGTAGGGAAGGAAAGCAGATTTGCGGGGCATCTTGTTTATAAGGCAGACCTGCGCGGCCCAGTGGGCCGCGCAAACACGTCGGGAGCGCTATGGCGTGGATCCCACGCCGCGCTTCTTGTCAGATGCTGATCGCATCAACGCGGTAGGTCTTGCCATCTTTCGACACCGTGAAGCTCGAAGTATTCGTCTAGGTGCCTGCTGTCATCCAAGTTCTTCGGGGGTTCTAGCGTTCTGTCGCCAGCGGTCCATTGCACAACAAATCTTATGCTTCTGGGGCCAATCCATTTGTGTTCCAAAATGGATTCCACCATCCACTCTTGATCTTCGGGCATCCCAAAGTCATAAAACCGGTTGGCCTCACGACTCGGGAAGATCTCTTCATCATTTGCTTGGTGAGGCCGAAGCAATGACGCGTGAAAACGCGGGTGAATGCGGCGATTCCACAATTCTTCGGGGAGAGCCAGTTCGTAATTCGACGTCTCTGCATTGGCTGCAGTTATCTCGTACGGCCCAATAAACTTAGGGGCGAGCTTACGGGCCCGCCCTTTCGGGAGATTGAGATTCTTCGTCGACAAATACGCCAGTCGACGCGACACGGGCTTCAATTATGGCGTCATGTGCTATGGCTATGTTCGCGAGTGCTTTATCCACGAAGTCGCGTACCCCTGGATATTCTGTGTCCTCACTGACGATATTCGTCATCCTGGGCACATATCCGTAATTCAGCTCGAACGGGGTGAATCCCGTCGCAGCACTTATGCTGGAATTCAATGCAAATTCCACCATGGGTATGTGGAATGCCCAATCACGCTGATCTGGGCTGACTACGGAATGTAGTATCTGCGACACGTTGCGGATCGCGCCATCCATCTGAGGATGGAATGATGTGGACATCATTAATTTCGATCCGGTGAGTCTGTGTAACTCTCTCCAAAATTTCACCGTGAATTTGGAGTCTCTATCTGATACGATAGAGCTAGGCACCCCATGGAGTCGCACGATGTCCCTCACGTATAGCCATGCTACGTCGGACGAAGTGTCCGTCACCTTCATCGGGGTGAGCGACACCATATTCGTCAGCCTGCAAATTACTACTAACATGTAATTGTATCTCATGCACTCAGGGAATGGGCCTACAAAGTCCACCCACTGAGTCCCACGGGCGCCGTGGTATAGGCATGGAGTGCAGTAATCCCTCGGGCAATGAGCTTCGAGGCTTTGACATTCGGCAAGTCGCACATGTTGCACAAAACGAATCTATGTGCTTGCCCAATTTCGGCCACCAGTACCAGCAGCGAATGTATTGCGATGTTCGCATTGACCCCAGGTGCCCCAGGGTCTTGTGCGCCTGGTCTATAACCAGCTCCGTCAAACGTCACAGCCGCTTCATGCCCGCAACATGCGGGATACATAGGCAGTGTGTTCCTTCCACGTTGTCCATGTATATGAGACCGTCGACTATGTCGAATGTCAGGAAGTGAGTCGGGTTGGCGAGGACCTTTGCGAAGAACGCGTCCCCCAGGTAGCCTGCTTTGACCCCGGGTATGAATGTGATATCACCTTCAGTCGTGGCCCACAGAGGTGGGTCTGCTGCGAGTGCCTCTGATAGTGGCACCGCCGTTGTGTCGTATCCTGTGGAGCGCAGCTTTTCTGCGTGTTTTGCCATCTCTCCCGCCTCTATTACGCGATCTTTGATCGTGTCAACATGCACCCTCGCCGCATACAGACGCAGCGGGTAGTCTGCCAGCTCTGCTGCTCGCAGTCTGGTCATATCTTCAAGGTCGGGGTCAAGCCGGTAATCACCCGTTACATATGTCTGCGGTGGGTGATGCTCGTCCGGCCTGTCATTTTCATAATACCTTGACAGGCAATCTGCGACTTTATTTTGCACGCCTTCGACATGAAAAATTTCAAAATCGAATCTGGACAGGTACTCATCCCAACGGATGAGCCTGCCGTTCAGGCTACCATGCGCGGCAGTCTTAATCGCCTCTAAGGCCTTATGATCGGAGGCGATCATGATCTTTCGACCCAGCAATTTATCCTCCCATTTCAGCAATCCCTCGATAATGGCAAGGGCTTCTTGTTCATATGTTTTGTATGACCTTTGTGCTGACGTGAACTTTTTAGACATGAACCCCGCGGGGCGGCATGTCTTCCAATTAGGGCCTTGCCCGTAGAGTGCCCCAACGCCGCACGACGATGCGTCGCATATCAACCAGATCGGGTCTGGTTTAGTTGGGTCGATGGGTTTCAGGATGGGAGTCTTTTTCGCCACCAACTTGATCTGATCAAGACAATATTGGTGGAATGGATGCCAGACAAATGTCTGGCTACCGCGGCAGATCGACCGGCAGATCGACTCCAGTGGTGAAGTAAGGTGCGCTACCTCTGGCATAAAGTTCGCCAGATATTGAACAAGCCCTAAGAACCGCATAACTTCCTGTTGAGAGCGCGGCATCCGCCACTCAAGTATACGTGCCATCTTATCCGTATTGACATGCAGTCCTCGGTCCGTTATACGGTGACTGAGGCAGTCCATGTTTTTCGAGTACAGGTCGCACTTAGCTTTACTAAGGTACAGCTTTTCTCGGTGTAATACATCAAACACTCTTTTCAGGTGTTTTTCATGATCTTCGACCGAGTCTGAAAATACGAAGATGTCGTCTAAATAGACGTGAACAAACGTCCCGATCTCGTCCTTGAATATCCAAGTCATCAACCTTTGGAAAGTGGCAGGGGCATTACAATCGCCCTGCTGCATCACGTTAGACACCGCAGTGCCAAATGTGCACCAAGGGATGTGTCAATAATGCATTAACCCAGTGATTACTGGAAAAGGTAATGCATTACTTCCAGTAATATAAGCGTGTAATGCATTACCCTGGCAATTTGGTTTTTCCTGCCGCACATGTCCGCATACAGCAGATATCTCTCCAGGGTGCTTATGTAATGTCCTGCTAAGCGGCTCGGCCTTCTCGGGCTTTCCATATCCATTCCCAAAAATGATCCCATCGCTCGGGCAGCAAAAACACATCACAAAACCCTTCCCAACATCACAAAACTCATCCCGACATCAGCCAACACCTGCTTTTGGCCTTCTCTATTATCTCGTGCCTATCTTATCTATCTCCTACCATCAATCTCTGTTTTCTCACGCTCCATAAACACTCAATTCAGCACTTCCCCCATCATTCATTACAAGTCACATAGGGACCTGAGCAAACAAAATATAAAGTGTCAAGTAGTGATCCAGTAAAAGATCAGGTGAAGATGAAGTACACAACAAAATTAAAAATCCAAAAATTAAAGGCAACGGGTCACACTGAGAGTTGAACGTCGGACCTTCAAAACGTTCAGAAAATGTGAAAGATATGTTGATCATAGTAGAGTAAGTGGCTGATAGCTGGGGTGCTGGTGCTTTCCCTACATCACGTCTTTCTCTGACCACAGCTCATGACATTTTTTAGCAAAGGGCACTACTGATACATATCATTCTCGACCTCTTCAGCTTCATTCATCGTAGCCTCAGCCCAGCGCAACACCTCCCTGTCCATCCCCACGACAATCTCTGGCAAGGCAGAGACATCTTCCCCCTGCAAGTACCGTACAGCCCTCTCCCGAATGGGTGCCCAGTCCTTTTTCAGCAGCTCACATACCCTGCGCTCTCGATCAGCCTGCTCCAAGGTGTACGCCCGCACACCCTCGGCAACCTCGGGGCTTATTGCTGACGACTTCCCCAGAGTTGTCCGAGCGCTGGCCCTCGCCCTCCATACCCGCTCCTCGCGGCGGCCAAATGCTATCGTCCTCTCCATCTCTGCCTCCACCATGAATAATTCCTCGCGCCACCGGTTCAAGCGAGAGTACGCCTTGCACCATTCTACTCGAAGTGCTGCAATGTTTATTAGTCGCTTCCCAGCCGCGCCTGACCGCAAACAACGTACCTTCATGTAGCTTCTCGTCAGCCCCTTCCTTGTCGGACACCGCGTACCATATCCAGGAGAGCGTTCTGTGCGTCTCCCCAGACACCACGTCCCCGAGCGCTGCAATGCCCCCCTCGTCCGGCACCTCCCCCACCTCTCTCAGCCGCTCCCTCTCCGCCTGCTCTTCGTCCGTCAGAGAACGCTCGTTCAGCGCCCGCACGTCCTCCTCGGCCAAAACCCTCCACCGTTTCTCCCAGTCCCCGTGGCCCCTCAGCTTCAAGAGCGCATGTCTCGAATACCGGTAGCGTAGTGCTCCCGCATGTATCTTCAGATTAACTTGCCGCAAAATCCCTTGTCCGCGCGTCAGCGCCCGTTGTCCCGACCAGTTACGGATCTTGAATCTCGTCGTGGCCGTCCGTGTCTGTAGCCCCGTCTGCACCACGTCCAACGCCTCCCCCGCCTCCCCCTCCCACATCCGACTTTCCACCCCATCCAGACCTCTTGCGCAAGCCTTCAAGCGTGACGGCATAAACAGCTGTGTGTTCTCAGGCTCCTTGTCATCGGCATCCCACATGGCCTTTTGTGCCACCGTCAGATAGCGGCGCAGCTTGGGCATGTACGTGCCCTGCAGCTTGCGGAACGCACCCAGCCGGGTGCGTAGCTGCGTGCGCCGTCTCAAAATCTCGAGCTGCACCGTTACCGTCGGCTTCGGTCCCGCCACCTTGACGTACAGAGCTAATTGACGTCTGTATCCCATGTCAGCTTCTGTGTTGCTCCCGATCATGGACGGCGCTCACTGGCTCTCCTCCAACTCCATTCCCATTGAGATGAAGGTGCTCGGAGTATCCTCTCGTTCGACCTCATCCCCATCCCCAGTTCGCGCATACTCCTCGCTAGCCATGGCGAGGCGCACATCCTTGAGAGTCGTTCCTAGCGTGCACGGCTTCAGTAAGCTTTACCACCCATACTTGACGACACCTACCGGCCTCCGCGTATTCGTAAGGGGAGCCCTTCTCGTTCTCGTAGTGCTTCGACCTCTCCCACTTATCCGCCAATTCCTTCCACTGCGCTACCAGCTCTGGGCGTTGGCTTGATAAGCCCTCATGGAAGGCTTGGAAACAATCTGAGTGTTTCTTGCCCCCTTTGATGCCCTCCGCCATTCGGCGTTTTAAAATTGTGCCTGTTACCAAGTCAGCGCGCTCAATTCTCCCCAGGTATCAGTCACGTACAATGAGCCACCTGCCTCCGCCAATTATGAAACACCAACAGTCCCTCCAACGCCACGGCTCGTGCCCCCAAACCCATCATCTTCGTCGAAGACGCTATCCCATTTAAAAATTCCCAATTTTGCTCTACCGTTTCCTTATGCGTCAAGCCCGCGCCCCACATGAAGTGGAACAAGAACGCGGAGTGGCAGCCAGTCTTGTGGGGGGGAAGATGGAAGTTGGGGACCATGAATCGTACATCGACCTTGGTCTGATCCAAGTGATATTTTGACGGCAGAGCCGGCATTCTTCCCCAGAGTTTCTTGTAAAACTGGCATGCGATGTCGTATGACAGAACGAGCGCCATCACCGCGAAATGCATGACGGCCGCGAAAAAGATGAAGTCCATGTTGCAGAATCTACGGCGAGAATCAGTACTCATACCCATAACGGCGGCGCTGGTCCATACCTTTCCCCCTTTTGCAGGTCACCCAGCCCATTGGGAAGCCACATGTTATGATGTGTGCACGTCACCCCCGCCACTCCCATAACCCATAAGCCCTTCACTCGTTTCACCGCAGCCAGAAACATGGCTTGAAATCCTGAGCAAGAGGAAATCTCCTCCTCCTCCACGTTGTTTCGAATGTGGGCACTGTACTCCCCGCGATTGCAGAAATAACCCTTGCCATCGTTGTGTACCGGGTCCCTCTGCTCCGACGACACGTTACGATTTATCAGTTTGAAGTTTGCGTCTTTCGCTGAAAGGGTTGCACAGGAGAAGCAGATGGAATCAAGATTCGACGGTTTAGATATGAATGAAGACAAAGATACAACAAAGTTGAATCTTTAATCTAATCCACAACAAACAACCTAATCCTAAACACTTTACTACTACTACTGCCGAGTTCGTATTGTAATGAGGGGAGCAGGTAATTAAGGGGTTACTGTTTTAGACGTGTGCAGCGCGCGTGTGTTCTGAGTGAAGTAAGGCTTGGTAACCGAAGTTATAGCACCCTATTCGCAAAGTGGATTGTAAAGCGTCCAAAGCTATATGCCAAAATCCCAAATGTATCCAATCCAAGGCTATACAACAAGCCAGTCACAATTCCAAGTCCCAAGGCTATACCACAAGCCAAATCCCAAATCAAAGGCTATACCACAAGCCAATTCACAAGCCACAAGTTCAATACAATTCACAATCAGTCAGGAGTCCAGGGGTATCGCCAGGGGCGTGCAGAGATTTATATTATAACTTGGAACGGCACTATTCTGAATAGAGTAGCCCTGAGTGACAAGTCCAGATCCGAACCGTGCGTTAAGGAGGGCCGTAACTGGGTGGCGCCTCAATAACCGGGGTGGGATTCCGTACCGTACATGCCAGTGCTCTCGCTATTTTATACTGTACACTATAACGCTTACACAGAGAGAATTACAAGATTACGGATAAACGGAGTAGGGGTGTGACAGACGATCGGGTATACATGTGTTTAAAATGAATAGAAAAACGAGTCATATCGGTAGCCAAGCAGTTACAGTTGAAATAAGAAAGATTAATGAAACTCCTGAATGTCCATTAGTTGCCTTGGGACTTATCTCGGACTTCAGGTGGTGCTGGAAGTCGAGATTAGTCCCTGGGTTCTGAATAGGGCCGTGCCCGTGAATAAGATACTCAGAAATGGATTCTACATGTTCGTAGCTTCCACTGAGTACCCCGCACTTCTTGGTGAAGAGCTTGAAAGATCAAGTTCCTGGATTGGAACCTTAATCTCCCCATTTTGAGAGTCAATCGCGATTTGATGCGATCATGTCCAGATAATTCCGTATCGGCCTATTCGGAACATGATCTCGGGCAAGTACTGGGCTGGTCACGTGGTCCATCGCGTGTCCCATTTCGATACAAAGAGATGCAAACAAAGGCTTCAATCAAGTGTCCGGCGTCCTCAAGACATAACCGATAAATTCCCCAGATGCCCACTAGGTATGTTATGAATAAGGGAGCCCTCTTGTACAACCTGAGCGTTTGTAAGTTGACCCAGTTTTAATTGTAACCCGTACAACAGCGCTAATTCAGTATGATCTTTCTGACTAGCCCCTGCGGGTGGACTTATTATAGTCCCCATTAAGAGTAGGCTCAAAGCATAATATCAGATATGATATTATGCTTGAGACGTGCGTTAAAAAGAACAGAAAACGCGAAAAACGCGTGAAACAGGCCTAAACCCGATACACGGCTTATCATCGCCACCAGCAGTCGATCTTTGTAGCTATGATTTCATCAGCGCGTTTCTCAAAACCTGCAGAGGCGCTAACCTTATATCCTCCTTCTCCTTCGACCAATCCACCTTATCCCAGTTCTCGTCCATGTTAATCCCGGGCTGGGGACACACCCGACATCTCAACGCCAGCTCCCCCTGCGCCGTCCCCGCCACTCCCGAGTCATCGTGTCCTCTCCCTGCACGCTTCATCATCTGCATGCTTCGATACTGGCGCACGATCGTGCGAAATGCCCTGCGACGGTCCTGTCCATCTGCTGTCAGCCAATCATTTCCTCAATGTGTCGGATTAACCTACAGGTGTAGCCTCAAGACCGTCGTTGTTGGTCAAAAGCTCTAATGACCGCACAAAATCATACACCGAAATTTTTCCTAGGCAATTTTGAGCCTCGAAAAGCCGGATGGCGTTGAACGTGGCGCAGGTTTGAGGATTCACTGTGGTAGCCAGCCACAAATTTGCTCAAAGTAGCTGCTGCCGGTGCGTTATGGTGCTGTCGCATTCGCAAAAACTGATCTTGACTATTTGTATCGCGAGAACGTCGATGACCACAAAATCCGTGTGGGCTCGATGGGATTTTGTGCAGAAGGAGCCTGGTGGATGCCCCAACTGGTAGCGGACCTCGGTCGGCATCTTCTCGAGTGTGACGGGCGTGAAGAACCCATTTTTCCATTCCTGTCCTCCCTCGTCAGTCCAGCTTTGCCAATGCAGAAGCAACACGTACCTGCAGCGTGTGCGTTGGAAGCTGTCGATGCACCTTCACGATGCATTCCTGGCAGTACATGCCCTGACTGAAGCACGTTCCATGTGCGCAACGATACGAGGGGTCGGGCCTCTTGCATTCCGCACACTTCTCATAGAACTCAGGCGAGCCCCGACCCTCCAGACGACACAGCTCATCCAGGTACTCGTCACGATGATTCATCATGAAGGTTTGCATAGGAAAATCCTGGATGAACATTATTAACTCAGCCACGTCCCTGCCAGTAAATTCGCGCTTACTGCTTTCTCCCATCGTTCAAAATTTCCCTCTCCTTGGCCCTCCGGCAGAGGATGCCTGCACAAGTAACTTATGTAATTTAACTTGGCCTGCCAGAACTAACTTTACGGAACTTATGGCAGGCTAAGTTAAATTCCCAAGTAAAGTTCCGCATAAGTACAAGTTAAGTACAAACAAGTTACTTTTCAAGTTCCGCAACGTTAGACTAAGTTAGTTGCATGTTAACTGTACCGTGGCCTTGGGACCTGTCGGATGTGTTCCTAACCAATAATATCATCTTTTGCACGAACCCTGGCCAACTGAAACAATGATCCAGGCCCCCTTAGTGAATGCCGGTGGATTATTACCTCGAGCCCCAAGTTCAATGCCAACAATGGCTTGCATGCGCAGGTATATAGAAGTTGAAAATAGACTCAGCACGTTGACATCATTCAATGGTTCTCATACTGTCTTTGTTCCGCAAATTCCCTTGAAAGCCGTAGGTTTCGACGGCAGCAAGAACTGAACTCACGGCTTGTTGTTTGTGTGTTCAATGGTCACTGCTGTATTTTGAGTGCGTAACTTCGAGTGCACAACACAGGAGAAAGAGGCTAAATAATCCAAGCAATTGTGTTCGCAATCCCGGACTTCTCGCTCGCCACTGTTAACGAATACGGATGGTTAGCAGCATGTCCAGCTTGTGGGTCGAGCCTCTGTGCGATCCGCCAGCCTCACTGAAGGAGGCTGAAACCAGGTTGAACCGGTCTATGTTCCCCATGTCGGTGCCGGAGAAAAGGGGAATTAAATAACACAGGAAGAGCCTTCCGGCCCGTAGTGATCTGTTACACTCCACAACAAAGCCCCTAGTCCCCGCATCAATAAAAATGGGCGAGGACACAAACTCAGAGCAATTGCGAACTGAATCAGAAGGGCTTATTTGAACCGAACTCAGGTAACCACCGCGTGCCGATATGAACAAAGTTTTGATGGGCTATTTCATGAAGGGAACACATCAGACATACCATTGGAAGGTATAAATGGGTTCCCAATGCTCTACTGACTTCGTACGGCCCCGCAACGCGTTAACTTGGTTCAATTGATCGCATAAGTTAGCTTTGGCGGGGGATTGATGGCATCTGATGGCATAAGTTACTTTGGTCGTGTTTACTTGATCTAACTTGGCGGGCAAGTTAGCATACAGTTAACTTAAGTTCCGCACGATCAACACCGGGAACTCATGCTCCCGGGCTGTTTAAAATTAATGCAGGCTGCATAAGCCCTATTATGCCTTCTGCACCAACTGTATTAAGGAGTTCAAACTTCAACCCGAGTTCAACCTTGCACGCCCGCCTGCGAGCCAAGTCGCCGTATCTCAATTACTTGATCCTCAAGGTATGGAGTGTAAGTTGAGTTGGATTATGGTGTAGAGTATGAAGTATCCATCTCCAAGCAGATTCTTCATGCTCATGCCGTTCATGCAGACAACCGAAGGTTATTGCTGCAAGGAAAACAGCTGTGGTTGCCAAGTAAGTATATCGCAAAAGAGTCCGTGTGCTAACATGGTCAGTAAATCATGTCCAATATACTCAGGAGATCAATCAGCAAAGCTACTGCATTGCTCAAACTCACGACATTATGCAAACTTGTGGATGTTCCGCATACCAGATAGGATGCATTGTGATTATCTTGCCACTCAAACAGAGACACCTCAGTGAGCTTGCATGGTAATTATATCCCAATTTACAGTAGACGATGCTCCAAGTCAACAGATTTGGGACTTACAATGATTTTTTGCCCAAATTCACTCGGAGTTGACGATATAGGTCAATTAAGTAGCGGACAAGGTAGCAGAGGTTCCCTGGATGCAGTTAGAGCGCAAAGTAGACGGCAATAAATACATAAATGAGCAGTAGTACGGCCAAAACAGCTTAGAATGTGCTGCGGCACATTGGCCACTTGGCTGTACCCGCCAAGTAAGCCCAAGTTGATTTCGACCCGCGTGGGAAAACTTAAGTTAACTTGCGGCACGCGTGCCGAAAGGGGCAAGTAAAGTACAAGTTAGTTCTCATAAGTTACTTTTTACGGACTCCCGGCAGAGGGGCGATCGTAATCCCATCCTGCTCGCCCGAACCACCTCCATCGTGTCTCCCAGCCAAGCACCCCCATCGCCCAAAAGATAAGAGAAATCGCTGGACTCCACCGTCTCGCTGGTCCCGGCGTCCTCGGCAAAATGGACCGGCAGTCCCAGCATAGACGTATCCACCGGCGTCGTCGTCTCAATCACGCGAGGCCTGTCCCCAGAAAGTCCTTGAGTCGTTCCCAAGTGAGGTTGATGCCTGTGCATCTCGCCCGCTGCGCGATTTCCCGACGGTGCCGGTGCTCCGCCTTGGCCGCGAGCTGCTCGTCGTCTGCCGCTCATTGGGAGAATTACTGGGAGGCGTGATCTTGATTTCCAATTTGTCCTGAGCGGCTGCTGATTCCTTTTCCGCTTGCCTAAGCCAGTTACCACTTAGTAATGATGCCAAACTGCCTACTCCTCCCCACTCCCATGGCCCGAGACTCAGTCAAAAAGCATGCATTTGTTTTTTTAAAAGACTAACCGTTGGTAACGAATCTTTCAGAGTCGTTGACCCCGCCGTCCTCCCTTTTCGCGCGGCAAACTCCTGCCCAGCGTGAACAAACCCGCCGAGCGATTGGGAACAGTGGCTCTGCCACGCGCGTCATCTCACGGGCTGAACGTGAGATCAGACTTCATGGCGCACACGCTGTGTGGACTCCTCCCCTCGTTTGGGAAGATCTGTACGAGGATGGAGTTCTGCCTCCTCCTCTCACCACCGCAACGCGCCTTCATCAGGTTTGTAGCCTCTGTTCCCAGGTCAAATGTCATCCAGTTTCGTGCGTCCACCGTCTTTCCATCAATTGAGCGCCCCTCATCGTGCTCAGCTACGCCTGTGGCTATAGCCACTGTTATGCCTGCATCCGTCTCCATCTCGAGACCACCTTCACCTGCCCCCTGTGCCCCCACATCATCACTCGACAGCCGTGCCGCCACGATGGCAAGGAGAAGGGCATTGCCTTCGACTTCCCCGACTGGGGTAATAACACCCACGTTTACTACACGTGGGAGGGTCTCACCTGGCCGCGCCGCCAGACTGTGCCCCTCGAAGACAATGAATTTTAGAATAAATCCAGTACTCACTTGAATTCATTCAATCTTTATCCGGCTCGAGTTGTGTCGACTCCCAATTAATCACGGGAGATTATATTCATTAAACGCAAGTGAAGACTGTAGTAGTAAAGCAGGCGCTTCTGCGCGGCAGCCGGGTTTGAAGCATTTACATGCCTTCAGAATTGAGTATATAACATCATGTTTAGCGGAGTGGACACTCACTGGAACGCCCTCGCGAATGCTAATCCCTCGCGTAGCCGCACTCGCGCGTGGTGCCGTCGGTCCCGCCGTGAGCGCTGCTGAAATCGAGGGCGGACAGCAGCCGACGTCTCGCAACACATCACGTTACGGTCTTGGCGCTCGCGCTCTCCGTCCGTTTCGGGTCCTTCAGGTCCGTCATCCACCATGACCCGGGTGTCGTTTGAAATCCTGATTGGTTATTCTCCAGTTGTCTTACAATAAACAAACCAAGTACTGTGCCCATCGCAACACATTGGCGACAAAGACCACAGGACTGATAGGCCACGCTAAAGGATAGGCCTGTAACGGTTGGGGCATGAGCGGGGCATCACTGGGACAAGGGGTACGTACCTCGGGGACGTTGCTCGCGCTCGAGATCATGGAGCAAAGCGCGTGCATCAGGCAGTCTGAGAGGAGGAAGTGATAACACGTGTCGGCTCGGTCCAGCCCAACAATCATTCTGTAATGCAGCAATCGCTCCCGACACCTTTCTCTGCGTTCCTCCATGCTCGTTTTTGGATCGTTTGTCTGGCTCCACGCAATGTCTCTGCGCTCCGACCTAGTAACCTTACTCTGTCGTCCTGCTCTTGTCTTCTGCTGGGACTGGATTTCACCTTACCACCACCACACGATGATCGATCGTCGGGTGCCGAAGATCGTCGACATCTCCCGAGAGCAATGCCTCTAAGCCCCTCTTGGCGGGCCCCTTTATCAGGCTCAACTTTCTGGCCTCAAACCCCCTCACTACTATGCCTTTGCCCAGAAAACCGCTTCGAAAGGTGGTCCACCATCGCCCTGCTCCCGTCTGTGAGTGGAGTCACAGGGCCTTCACGATTCATTTCTCAATGTTTTCTCAGTGCCTTGGTGCAGGCGGACGAGGTCAAGAAGGATGCCATCGTCGTCGATCAGCGATGGTATGCGTCCTTGCGGATCACGCCCGCTGCTACTAATTACCTTGCAGCCGAGATGCAGGCGGCGATCGGCCAGCCCCCATTGTTTTCCACCTGGGCACCGTCGTGGGGAACGGACGGCCTCACGTCTCTTTGGGGTGGAGTTTCCGCAGTGGAGGATTGGACGGCGGCGGGGTGGGGCACGTCAGACGGTCCGCTCGCCGGGCCCGTACCTTTGGACGCGAATGGCGGCTGGGGCTCTGGCGAATGGGGCACCGGACATAGCGGCGATTGGGGCACGGAAGCTAATTAGTTTCCCCCAATTTGAATACACCTGATTGCCCCTCCCCTATTGTTTGTGAACTCGCTCATCGCCACCTCCACACCGTCCCTTTCCATGCCAGGTATGTGTTTTCGCCACGTCTTTGGCAATCATTTTTGCTTTGCTATGGCTGCCCGACTCGTCAAAAGATTCAACCCTGGAACTATGAGACGACTCGGGCAGCGATAGCAAAGCAAAAATAATTTATTTGCCATTCCTTATATGCTGGTACTGATGTGTAATTGCATTGCAGTACTCGCGCGCCGCACTTTGCAGTCTGGCAAGGAGTTCTCCAGCTTCGATCTCGCCCTTGGTGCAACAGCAATCGAGCCTGCAGAATTTTTCAATGTCGAAAAATGTTTGGCCTGCACCAGCGAAATGGACGAACCCGGGGAGGTCCTCATCACACCTCCCTTCTGGATCAACCCGTCGGCTACTCCCGCTGCCTCCACCTTCGCCTCCACCTCGACATCGCCCGCCGCCTCCACCGTTGCCTCCACCTCGACATCGACCAACATTACCACCTTGAAGAAAAAGTCCAAACACCGTCGACGGCAGAAACGTGAAGCGGAGGGGCTGGGGGTGAAGGGGATCGGGCGGCGGCACCACGAGCAGGCGCTCAAGTCTGTGATTCGCGTAGACTTGGACGCCCACCGCTCTGCTGCACACGAAACCAGCTTGGATCGGAATGCTCAGCGCGGAGCACGAGGAAGATAGCGGCATGGGAGGGCGGATTTACTCTCGCGAGGAAATTGAGCAGCTTACTGGGTCTGAAGGGTTTCAGTATATCAATTGGCTGGAACGGTAAGCGTTTGACGTCACCTTCGCGCCCAGCGACTGATCATGTTCGCAGACTTTCGATACCGATCATCGACTCCGAGGGCCGTATCATCGCAGTTCTCGGAGGCATGCCTCGCGACGCCGCTGGCTGGAAATTGGTAACGGACACCGCCGCCACCGCGCTCGCCAGCCGTGTCACGGACGGCGCCTTTACTCACGACCAACTGCATCACCGACGTGCCCAAGACCCTTACCCCTCCATCTCCCGTGGCATCTCCCATGGCGGCGGCCAAACGGTATGTCTCCCACCTCCTTCCAATGCTTCACGTCCTCACCGTCAGCAGGAACCTGGGGAGTTGTGCAACAACGTGTCCAACACTCGCCTCACCGACGGATTACTCCGTGAACCCTGCTTCCAGCGGCTAGCGGGCTTCGCTAATTGTAAGAAACCACATCTCTTTCGCTATTCCCTCGACTTACCTGTTCGCAGGTCTTTTTCAGACCTTCGCACCAATGCTCTTCGCCTTCTATCAGGCTCAGATGGGGCTGATTGCGCAGTAGCGCCCGAGCCTACGCTGGAACTTCGCCCGCAGCATCTTCGCGGCTTGTACGTTCAACTTTGGACCCCACGCCATCACCGTCCCCCACCTGGACTTTGGCAATTTGGCGTGGGGGTGGTGCGCAATCACTGCCCTCGGCAATTTCGACCCAGATGTCGGTGGCCACCTGATTCTTTGGAACCTCAAGCTCGTGATACGCTTTCCACCGGGATCGACGATTCTGATCCCCTCCGCCATCATCAGGCATTCGAATGTCCCCATCCGGCTGCACGAGAGGCGGTTTTCCTTCACCCAGTACACGGCCGGGGGCCTGTTCCGATGGATTCGCAACGGTTTCAGGAGCGACAAGGCTTTTAATGCCGGGGCGACGTCGACGGAGAAAGCGGAGCGCGCGCGCGAAGCCAAGACGCGATGGGAGACAGGAGTGGGGATGTATAGTACTGTAGCTAAATGAGCGACAATGATTAAATCTTATTTCCCCGAAATCCCCCCCAAAAAAATGCCACGAAGAGAGAATGTTTGCCTTGTCCACTCACCTTGAGAGTGGGAGGCACAGTCGGCCGATGGCCCTGATATCACTAACACATGTATAAGAACGGACTACCAAGCTGGTATTCTTGCGGATAGCAGCCTGGTTTTTTTTTTAGACGTCAATGAGAGCGGATTCATTGCATTTGTGTCAAAATTAGAAGAGGCGGGGAAAAAGTCGAGCCACGGGAATTGATTCTTTGTCAAGAATATCACTAACTCGTCACTTTGGCGGTCCGAGAACACCGACGTCACGAACTCGCTCTGCCAATTCTCTCCCTTATTCTTGGGTATCGCCAGAGAAAATCCGGGTTTTTTTCAACTTCGTGTAGTGGTCCAGACACTCTCGTTTGTGCAAAAACAAAAGCAGAACGTGAAGAACATGTAACGAGAAAAATGAAATGGTTTGATACGATCACGAACTCGCGCAAGAAATTTGGACCTTTCCAAATCTGTGTTAGAAACCTCGACCGTCCTTTCTCCAAAACCATGTCACCAAAGAAGAAAAACAATCTCACTGAACACGAACGACGGGAGGAGCAACTCCTGCGACATGCCATGGCTCAGCACAGGTATCGCCAAAAGTGAGGCTTTGTTCGTCGCTCAAATGCTCAGTGCTGATTAAATTCACAGGAATCTGGAAGCCTTGCGGGATCAAGCCAGGGAAAGGATGCGCTTGTGAGAATTTATTATTATACAGATGCTATGCTACCAATATCGTACGAACTGACGGTCCCAAAGGCACTGCGCGGCGGTGAAGGCCGATGAATGGAAGAAAACGAAGATCGCCGAATGGCGTCGGGACACCGACGCTGACTATCGGGAATGGTACCTTTGGCGCTGCAACATCGACGATGTTATGCTGACGAGACGGATGTCCTACAGACAACAACAAAAGTGGGTGATTTGTGACGTTGTGTGAGGAGAACCTGACAATTCTTGACTGCAGAAAATTCATCAAGAAGTCGGCAAGGAAAGATTCAAGCAAGTGTACTTGCCTTTGTACAGAATTCATGGCAACAAGACGGGCATGCTGCCGTTCGCAAAGGAATGCAAGGCGGAGCAGGAGCGTAGGATCGCGGTGCCCCCCAGGTTGCCGTCTTGGGACTGAGGGGCCAAGGACAAACGATTTTGCAGTTTGAAATATCATCGCATAGACTGGCTGTCGTGTACACTCTATTGTGTAGACTGGTATATTTAATTCGTTGTCCACCCACCTTCAAATGTGCCTGTGGCCTAGGAAATCTGGGCGGTGGGGGCGCGTGACGAAACGGAGTCACAATTAGTCGCACCTGTTCTCAGACGCTGACAGCGATGGGACCACCACACTCGTTGTCTGTTCTATCCGACCCTCCTCAAGATTTCGTGGTGTGCACCGTGCTGAAGCACATGGACGCCAACTTTGACAACCACTTCGATTTCTCGTGCCGTCGCAATCGGACGTACTGGATCCTTTTTTTCTCTGACAAGCAGGGATTGTACAGTCTGAAGTGAGTGGCGGGTGATTGTGTTGAGGATTTGGGCATGACAGGGATTGCCAGGACTTCGTGCGTCGCTGCCCTGGGCAAGACGTACGGCGAGCTTGAAGCAGTGGGCTCCTTCAACACGCTAACCGAGGTGCTTGCCGCCTGGGCGAAACACTGCTACCATCGCCACGGGAAGTGTCGCTGCTGGAGTGCCTGTCACTTGCTGCTGCGATGCCCCAAACATAGCCTGGAGCTTGACCTGTCGACCGCGAATCCCAGGCCAAAGCGATGGTCTGTGAAGAAGGAAGCGTCAGTCGCTCCCAAACGCGAGGGCAGCGCCAGCGCCAGCGGCGAGGGCGGCGCCCGCGAGTCTGCACCGTTGCGGGCATCACCTCCTCCTTCTTACAAGGGAGACTCGGATTCCGCCTCCTCTGTGCGGGTGTCTCACCCTCGGTCCCTCTTCGCTCCGGACACGGATGAGGAGGAGGACGAGGTGCACATGGAGTTGCACCGTGCCCCTTGAGCCGAATTGTCCCCTCCGCATCGGCAGGTAGCGGCCCCACCGACACGGGCGGCCCCTTCATCGACACCGTCGAAACGGGCAGCGCCTTCGTCGACACCATCGACGCGAGGGGCGCCTTCGGTGCCTCGCACTCGCATGTGGACGATCCAAGAGATTGTGCGGGATCATGGCTCGACGAGCTCGGCGCCGACGACTCCGCCCAGCTCGGTTGCCGTGAGCTCGGAGTCTTCGTTGTCGTCGACGACGGGGGGTATATCTGGGCAGGAGTCGGTGTCGGTGGGGCCTGCGAGAGCAAGGGTGTCAGCGAGCGACGCGTTCTATGTCAGCGCGAGTGGGGTGATTCGACACTCGAGTCAGGCGGCGTTGGCGGACATGGAGGATGGGTCGGTGCAGGTCGTTTTTGGATGGGATGCCGCGACGCTGCATGCCCGAGAGTTGGCCGCCGGGAGAAAGGGAAAGGGGAGGGCCACAACGACCGAAACCACGCATATGCAGGTAGACAGTTAGAATAGGATCTCAAAGGGCGCCAGTATGTGTTCATAAAATAATGTATTCAGCTGGATTGGCTTTTCTATTACTTGCAGTCACTGGAGAGGAGGTGTTAGTGGGATTGTAA